>VZRE01007764.1:103856-140688 GCA_013396775.1 Cephalopterus ornatus
CTGCAAAAAGTCAAACCTGCTTCCTGATCCTAAACCCCTTCCAAACTAACTGTTTTTTGACCTTTCGAGCACTTTGCTGAGTTAGGACATGGCTCTGGCACAGCAACACCATAACTCAAGAGCATTCTAAGACTCATGCTACTACATTAGGCAAAGCTAAGGAAAAAACTCAAGGGGTAAAAATAGTTTAAGGGCCAGGAGAGCCCAACCAGCAGAAGTACAGACATGATTTAAAACCAAACCTACTCCTATAATGTATTTACAGTATGAAACTCCAACTCTGATATCTTCTCTGGCTGACCTGATCCAAAGAAATAAACCCTAACGATGTGACCTGCACTCCCAGCACTAGCACTGTATAAGTATTATGATATTTATCTGAGACATTTATTATTTCCTAGTGTGAGTTTCTCCCCCACCCTTTTTTCTCCTGAGGTTCAGGGGTAGGAGGAGGAGAAAGAGATGGGTGGAGCAATGATAAAAGTGTACATCAGAACATCCAATAAATGAAAGTGTCAGATACTTCATAAGAAACTGAACCTTTTTCTTTAGCATCCTTCATATCCAACATCCAGAACTTAAACACTGAAAAAACATTAGGTTAGCTAAACAAAATATTGTTAAATCTAGTTTGATGTTTTTTCTGTATCCAGAAGTCACTTAACTGACAAAATATTTACATATTGAAATATATCTAAAAATGCAAGTATTTTATATGTGAATATATATACATACACACATTTCTTAGGAAGAAATTTCAACTATTTTTATACTCCTTAATTTTGGCAAATTCAAAATACTTTAATCATTACAATGAAAACAACTGCAAAATTGAAGAAGTACTACTAAAATGAAACAGTGAGACTCCAATAGCTATATATATGAGATATATATAAATATGATTTTACTGAATGAAACTCAAAACAGAAAGCTTTTTTAGTAACTACTTCCAGAAACTGGTATTTACAAATGTCAAAAGACTAGATTAGAATACATACTGTGCTTACCTGCTACTACTATTAGAAAACTGAATGCTGTCAACTTTGTCCTGTATAAAAAAAAGAGCAAAAAAGAAAAAAATCAAATTCCTCCGAATTATCCCATTTTATCCAAATTATTATTTTAATCAAATACATATGTAATTTTTAAAAAGTATTTACAGTATGAAACTCCAACTCTGATATCTTCTCTGGCTGACCTGATCCAAAGAAATAAACCCTAATGATGTGATCTGTACTCCCAGTAGCCAAAAACATTCCACCTGAGAAAAACAAACAGATAAGACTTAAGAAAAGAGGGAAATCTACTGTTATTACAGTATCTTCAAAGGGATGTAACATCAAGTATTTCAACTTATTCTCTGAAATTCATAGATGTATCTCATTTCAGCTATGCCTGTAACTGTCCTTTAAGTGAAAAGAAGATTTAGAAACTCTAAAGTTTAACCGGAATTAAATTACCTCACGTTTACTGTCAGACAAATATGTATTAGCAGATGTATCTGAAAGATTAGCTAACTAGAGTAATTTGCTTGCAACTAAGCCCTTAGAAGCCTCAATCTTAACAAAAATTAAATGGAAACAGAACTTCAGTACATTTTGATATTTTATCCAATTATTTATGTTGCATTCTTCTGTTGCCAGCTCTGAAATCAATGAAATTCAGACCGTGAGAACTCAGTAATCAACACCTTCTTGTACAAATCCCTATAAATTACATCTCAGATAAAGCCGACTCTCAGAATCATTCTGAGAAAAAGGTTTTATATCATGTTTTAAAAAGACTTGCAGTCTCAAGAGACTTACTTTCAACATCTCATGTTTAACCATTTCCAAGAATTTCCGTAGACCAAGCATTAATGCATAAATTCTAAATCCCTATTTTAAATATTTGAGGGTTTTTAATAGCCACTTTAACTCAAATTCATCTTATTAACGAGAAATATGCTACAATAACTGTACTGTATTTTTACTCTTCAAATGACTTCTTATATTGATACAAAGCGAGAGGAGGAAATAAAGTCTTTTACCAGCACTAAAAGAAGAACAGATCATTTGGACTCCAGGTCGAGGACGTTCTGTAAACTTCGTTGGCCTTGGACTACAAATAAAGAAAGAGTTGAGTAATTTCCTAATAGGGTTTCAAAAAACAAGTCAGTATCATAGAAATAAAGCACAGAAGGATAAAATTAAATATGAAAGAACAGATGGCTGCCCATCTATAAACAATTTCATGTGACTATGCTTCATGATCCGATCTTTAGGAAACTGACATCCAGATGGACTAAGTAATCAATGTATCAAGGAGAGTTGTATCACAACTTAAATCCCATTCCTCTCTTCCCTCTGATAATTCTATACAAAACACTCTCCTAAAGTCATCAGCAAAGCAGAACAGAGTCAGTTGCCCAGGAAGTTCAGTTTTAAACCATCAGGTTTACGGGAACTCTGGTTTTCTCCTGCAGCACATGGTTGCTTTTCCAAGAGAGAAACAGAGCTTGGCACTCTTTATAAACAAGGATAACAGAAAAATTTAAATAAATTCGGAGTTTTCCAGAGTATTAGAATATAAGAGTTTCTTCAAAGGACATATATTCTTTGTGGGCTAGTTTCAAATACCGCCCAAAATACTGTCAAGACAATGGTTAGAAATTTGTAAGGGATTTTACTTTATGGCCCTTGCTTTCCACTAGGCATTTCAGAGCCTGATGCAGAAGCAGAACTAAGGCTTCAGTGGATCTGGCACTTTAGGAGTGTGGAAAACCAAACCAAATCAGATCAGATTCTTCAATCATTACTTCAATTCTGTTCATGCACTGCAGCAACCTCAAACCAGTAGGTGGTCTTGCATAGTATGCCATCTGCAATCTTCCCTCAAAGAATTAACTTACTAGAGAACAGCAGCACTACACCCACATTTGTCATCACTAAAGATTTCTTCTAACATAAAAGAATGCATATTCATAATTTATCCAAAATGTTCTCTTTTAAAAGCAAAATGGCCTATATAACTCATTTCAGCTGAAGGCAGATGCAAAAGAGATGTTTCTCCACTGATCAGTTATCGCTGTCTCAAAGCAATAAGCATTAAACATTAGTGATTCTAATGTATAAAATAAAGTAATAACCATCAGCAATACCAGATAAGAAATCTTTCTCCAAATTGTCCATTCAGTATAGGCTGTTTCTGTGACC
The DNA here is from genome assembly GCA_013396775.1 of Cephalopterus ornatus. Classification (NCBI taxonomy): domain Eukaryota; kingdom Metazoa; phylum Chordata; class Aves; order Passeriformes; family Cotingidae; genus Cephalopterus; species Cephalopterus ornatus. The sequence goes on from VZRE01007764.1 coordinate 107,051, forward strand.
TTTCCTTTAGGAGTTTTAAGGTAACTCCCTGCAGATTTGTGAAAGCAAACTTCACAGCAAGATAGACTAAACCAGACAAAGATTGATTCTACAAAACACTTGAAATCCTCCTTAACTGAGATACTAATATAAAAAGAACTATCAGACAATTCAGTATGCAGTTTACATCATTCGGAACAAGTGTAAACAGATAAATAGGCTGCTGTTTTATTCCACTGTTGTTTGTGAACTCTGTCTTTGGAGTTAGGAGAGCTGCAAATGAGAGCAAGTATGCACTTACATTCTAGTTTGGATAACCATTTTAAATTCTTCAACTTATGTCTCTCTAATGTTTAGGTATTAGGAGACAAAGGATTATGTCATTCTTCTATAACAGAGCAGTACTGTGGTCTTTGCAAAATGAGTTGGGCAATCAGTATTTTTGGAAAGCAAGGAAAGGGGACAAAAGCAAAATTTCTTGCAACACAGGGAAACCAAGATAATTGTTTATCCTGGTTCCTGCCCAGATTATGTATCACTTTACAAATATTCTCAATGCATTTATTAAGTGTTTTATTAGTTCATTCATCTAAGCCCTGCAGACTAACCTAATTTTGGTCATGTAGTAGCTTAAGAAAGACTTCTTCACAGAAAATAGATGCGTATATAATGTCTGCAAATTAAGACTTTGTTCACAGGTTAATGAAAAAGGTTCAACATATCTGGATTCTGATGTATGACCAGCCCCTTTAACATCAAGTATCTTCTGCATAAGAAAGCACATGTAAAGTATCATACCACACTGACGACACTTGAGAAATCAATGTGTTGTCCAAAAACAGGAATGTCAAAATCATCAGCACACGTTTTTCCTGAGGTTGTTTTTTCCTCTTTTTAAAATTATGGGAGAAAAAATACAGAAGAGAATAAAAGCAGTATAGCAAGCTCTTCTATCCAAATCTGTGAGACAGTTATACTGCCTTGTTCATATGGTCTGTCAGTAACAGGCTAACACTGGAAACTTGTGATCCAAACAGGAGGCAGAATCAGAACAATAACTCTCTTGTCTCTGACAAGATACATATGCAAATATTTTGCACTGCAACAAATTTAATTTTGATGCATGGACCAGTTGTAATAATTCTCCCTTCAACTTGAAGCACATTATTTTTCAATTTCTGATGACCCAAGGCAGATTTTCTCTCTCCTCCCTACTGTCAACCGATGCAAGATTAACTCCCGTGTTTTCTATCCACCCCGAATAGTAACAGAAGATTGAATCCAGAGAAAGTCTCAATTGCCTAAATTTTCAACTGTTTTCCCGTCTTGTTTGGGCCACATCCTTTGAATTCTTTGCCTGCAGCAACAACCACTCTTAACCATTCTTCTGTTTGGAAATTGAATTGATCTACTTGGAATGTTACTGCTTTTAGGCGTACATGGTAACTGCCTGGGCAGAAATCTTCTCAATGTAAGAAGAGTAGCACACAGGAGGTTCTATAATACTGAAGAACATGCATTTACACTAATGACAGAAGCATGTGAACAAGGTTGCTCACTCTCCTTTGGACAACGTGAGAATTTTGTGGTCAACTGTGCCAATGTCTGTGTTTCATCCTATGACACCAAATCTACTGTAATGTCTCCTTTTGCAGTTCATTAAAACAGAGCCCTGTCACCAAACATCCCCTGACTGGGCTATAAGCCTGACCCAAATACTGAACGTGCCTCAGATAACAAGGTTATAAAAAAATTGGGAGACCAAGATGGGAAGCCTCTAATTTCAGAGATACTATTAATTAATTAACTGCAGTAGAGCTGCTAGCAAAGCTGAATTACAAGAATTTTTGCAATCTAAGAATGAAACAAAATAGACATTTGCAGAGATTAAAAAAAAAAAAGCAGAAAACACAACTAGAGTAAGGCACTAGGCATAAGAAGGCTTAAGCAATGTTAAAGTCCATTTTAATGGCAAATACTACAGTTTTCAAGGTAGTGAGCTTTCCAATTTTTCATCATCTCTTGAGAAAAATTGCTTCATAGTATCTGATCTTATTTTATAAGTGGGGAAATAGGAACAATTTTGAATTTCCTCATCTCCTAAAGAAGCTACAAAGATTCCCTTCAGAGAGTTCTTCCCAGGAGAATTTAAGTCCAATTTTCAGTTAAAGGTAGGGAATTGATACAGTAGACTAAAACATCCAAGCCAGGTTCCACTGAAACACTTCTCAATGTAGTTAAGAACAAACTGATTATTTTTAACTCAAGAGCACACTGAACACAAAATAGTGTATCCCAACTCTGCCTTTCCAGTATTTCATGAAAAAATTCAGCAAAGTACTGCTGGCACTGCCAATCATCTTGAAACTACAATCAACCACATGATCATCATGAGGCTCCCCACCATCTCATAATTTTACCTCACTGCCATATGATTCAAGAAGTGCTGAGTACAAAAAGCAGGGGGTGGGATATCTGGATTTTTTTTTTTAAGTAGCTAAAATTTCAACTTCACCATCAGTCCCCATTTGAAGTTTTGGATGATTTAGTAACATACCAATGATAGCAATTGCACTCTTGAAGGACAGCCTGCAGCCAAGTTCAGGAGGAGCATGAAATCAAGTTCTGACTTAAGCATGTTACAGCACCCTTCACCCATACTACTCAAACTCTTTGTTTTGCTTGAAAGCTCCAATTTCTCCCTTCTGGGGTGCGAGTGGTGCTGGAACCAAGATACAGGGCAGCAAGCTCAAAGCCTGAATAACTGTGGTAACAGATCATCTTTGCCAGCTTTCCTCCTCTTTAGAGATACTGAAGAGAAGCATGCCTGTATTTTTTTACAGGACAAAATATACAGTTCACCAGGGATTCTCTCTTCCAGATGGCTACACACCATGTTTTTAAAAAGTAACCTCCCTAAGGGCCTTATGAGAAAAATTAACAGGCATTTTTTTTCTCTTTGATGCTCTTATATTGCTAGTACTTGTTTTCCCCCAGCATATTACTGAATGGATGTGGAGGGAACAAGCCATGTTTCCACAGTTGAGGAAATACAGATTTTCGAGGTGTCCAACTATTTTGATATTATAAGGGACCTACAGTTATGTTCCAGTCCCAAAAGACATACATGTTTCTTATTTAGACTTTACCAAATTTTTATCAAGTTTTACCTTGGATCAAAAAGCATCAATTACTTCAAATATATAACAGCTCTACTAAGTTCAAACAAAGACCTAAAAAAAAGAAAAAGCACAGAGTGATGCCTTTTAATATCCTCATATAATGCATAATACCCTGTGGCAAGGAGTTCTGTAACTTAGCTTCGTGTTTTTTAAAGAACCATCTCCTTGCAATTTCGAACTTGCTACCTTCATTTGATACCCTCTAGAACCACAAGGGCCAACAAGCAATTACTCATCACACGCCCTCCCCAACACACTCATGACTGTACGTCACTCATGTTCATCCATTTGCTTTTTTCCAGACTGAAGAAATACAGCTTAATGGCTTCCTCTCTCTTATCAAACACCACATATAAAATACTTGCAGAACAGAAGGTAAAAACGGTAGAAAAAAATCTAGTCACAGAATTTAATCTGCACTGTGTTGTTAAGCAACACGAATCATTGGCCTGACATGGGTTACTAGACCATTTCCTTGCTGTGCTGCATGAGACAGCTGAACTAATCTGTTTTCTCTATGTCACTGTCTAATCACATCTGCTGACTACTTACACATGAAAGCATTACTCAAATATCTTTTATTCTTTTAATATTTGCTTAGCACATCTCACTGAAAATTTTCATTCTACAATTACACATCCCCATGGAAAGGAATCACTTGAGAATCTTCTACCATAACTGGTGCCAGTTTTCTCCCTCCCTAAGTTTTACCTCAAGATAAATCCCATCCAACTCCATGATTCATCCAACCATTGATAATTTCTAAGCATTCATCTGCCAGCTCATATTGTATAACCTACTTAACTCTCAAGGATTCCACTACTCCCTAAAGACAGAATTTGTTTCAAAATTTATTTCCATAGACTTTACTTAGGAAAAGAAGAAAAAAAGAATGAAAGAAAAAAGTAAAAGAAAGAAACGTGGGCTCAAAAGGTTTACAACGCTTTGTAAACGATCAAGATATCTTGTCAACAAGAGTTCAGACTTAGGAAACCTTTAGAAAAATAAAGTGGTGGCAAGGCAGCAACCCCTCTCCTTCACACTCCTTGGTAAGGGAGCGAGTCTTACTTTGATTACAACATGCACTAGGCAGTAGTAGAGGATTAAATGAAGCCACATCTCAGGTTATTACAGTATTATAAAAAAGACAAAACATCCAGAGAACATGAAAATAGTTAAGGTCCAGGCAACTAGAAAAGGACCTAGGCAAACGTGCCTGCAAGCTCTGCATAACCTCATCACACCAAGAAAAAGCCTGTAGCAGCAATTATTAAAACTACAAGAAAATGGAACCTACCTGCCAGGAGTATACATCCAGAAGAACACATGACATCCCCAAAGCTAAATCACTAGTGATTATTAAAAACACATTTCCAATTTTAAGCTACAGGTGTTTTATGATAAAGGAAAAGAAAGAGCAAAAAGCATTTGAAAGCTACTGTATCAGGAACAGTGTGGTCAGCAGGAGCAGGAAAGTGATTCTTCCCCTGTACTCAGCACTGGTGACGCCACACCTGGAGTTCTGTGTCCAGTTCTGAGTCCCTCAGTTCAGGAAGGATATTGAGGGGCTGGAGTAGGTCCAGAGAAGAGCAACAGGGCTGGTGAAGGGACTCAAACACAAGTCCCATAAGGAGAGGCTACTGGAGCTGGGATTGTTTAGCCTGGAGAAGAAGAGGCTCAGAGGAGACCTCATCACTCTCTATAACTCCCTGAAAGGAGGTTGTAGCCAGGTGGCAGTCGGTCTCTTTTCCCAGGCAGCTATCAGTAAGACAAGAGGGCATGGTCTCAGGTTCTGCCAGGGGAGGTTTAGGTTGGATATTAGGAAGAAATTCTTTACAGAGAGGGTAAGCAGGCATTAGAATGTGCTGCCCAGGAAGGTGGTGGATTCTTCATCCCTGGAGGTATTTAAGAAGAGACTGGATGTGGCACTTAGTGCCATAGTCTAGTAACTGTGGTGGTAGTGGATCAAGGGTTGGACTTGATCTCAGAGGTCCTTTCCAACCCATCTGATTCTATGAAATTGATTTTAAAAAACTATCTCTATTTGAAAGTCCTAACAACATTTTTAGTATTTTGAAGGCAGAAACTTCAGGCTCAACTTCAGTCACCAATACATGGCTGCCCAAGAATTCTGCCTTCTGCCATGCTACAGTAAAGCAAATTGTGAAGAAGTAATACAGATAAGAAAAGAATAAACATCAAAGGTACCCCATCCTAATTTATATTAGGACATGACTGTCTCCTTAAAAAATGGATTTTGAAGTCTAAATTGCAGTCATTTTATCAACCTAATTTTCATTTCACTTGAGATTAAGAGATGACAACAGAGCAAAAAAGCACCAACTTTGACATTATAAAAAAAAAAAAAATGCAACAGTAGACCTTTTTTTCTAAATTAACAGATATACTGCATCACCCCATAAAATGTTGTATTATCCACTTGGCTCTTAAGAGATAGGCAAGCAAGCTATAGCTACATCAACAATCACACACTGAACCAGCTAATGACAAGTTTTGTTTTAGTCAAATTTTTCTCCAGCATCTCTACATCATTTTTAATTACATAAAAAGAAATAGCAACAAATAAAACAGCAACTAACTTTATTTTAAGGGTGCCAGCATCCCACAGCCAAAAGCATATTGTTCCATCTGCCCCGGTTGAAGATAAGTATCTCTTTGAGCCACTGCACAGTGGAGAGAACTGGGGGAAGGGAGAAGAAAAAAAAGAAAAGTTCTCCTGTTAATCTGTTCCAGATGTGCTAAGAAGTTCTGTAAATCATTGACTTCTCACAAAAAAAAAATTTAAACAAAATCAAGTATCAAACCATACTTAAGGAAAACAAATTGCAATGAACACCAAAATAACACAGTGCTGTCCAGAGTTGGTCTTCCTTCAGAACAACCCTTCTGGGTTACTTGCCAAAGCACTCTGGGTTCTCCCTCCCTCCCCACCATCCAAGTTGCGCAAGAGCATGCAACTCTAAACAAAAGCAAACCAAAGTACTCCAGTGACTGCAATTCTTACTCAATGCACCTGTCCCCAGACTCACAAGCCTGCAGAGGAATGATACTTCAAAACAGAACCGCCCACACGCGTCATGCATTTTTTTTGAACAAGGATTATGTCTGGTGTTCTTCAAGGTCAGGCATTTTGACAATATACCTGTTATTTCACAATGCATACCAGGAAAATTCCTTCTGACTTCAGGGCTTAGTTGCCAGGCATGCAATTTTATTACACTGCATGTTCTCAGGTGGCCCTTTTCTCAATCAAATGATTCATTTTTGCAAAGCAAAAACCTACCTGCAATGATGTTATAGATGCACTGTGGCCCTGCAGAACTGCTAGGGGTGCACAAGTTCGAAGGCACCAAACTCTGATCATTTTATCACAGCTTCCAGCAGCTATCATGGTGTTCTCATAGTTTACTGCCATATCAGATATTTCAGCTGCATGCCCTCTCAGGGTAGCCAACAACCTTCCATCATCAGTTGCCCAGATTTTTACAAGGCAATCATCTGATCCCTAGAAGGAAGGCAGAAATAATTTCAACCATACCACTGGCTGTTTTGATGTCAGAGTTAACTAACACAATGAACTGAAAGACAAAACTAGTGACATACAGATATTCCCCACAGTTTTCCATACCGCATTCAAAACACAAGTTTACATTGATTCTCAAAGTATGTACAAAGCATGATGCATATATAATACAGATCACAAATCCTACAGCAAGTTGGTTTATGCTTCAGTAAGACACTTTTTCCAAAAATCCAGCACCAACTGAAGAAGCTGTTGCTTAAAATAAAAATTTACTTTAAACGTGACAGTGAATTATGAATTGGTTCAGCGTTTGTCATTTAGTATTATACCCACTTATGTTCCTTATCTTCCTAGTTTGATCATCATGCCCTACCAGCATTAGTAGTATACTTACCACAGTGACAGAGAGGTAAAGAGCGTGTGTGAACAGCTATTCCATTATTGAGTCTAAGTACTAGAAATCTCCTTTGATATTCACATAAACAAACACTGAAATGACCACTTTCTCAACAAACTTCAGAGGTTTCATCTATATATTCATACTCGAAACTCAAGTTTTGCTGGTCTTCCCACAATTTTAACAGCTGCTTGCCTGTATACAACAAATTCAGAGCCTGGGCAAAAAATTAAGAATTCATTCCTTCATTTATCTTTGCATTCCCATGCCTTCCTGGAAGTCTGAGTGTCTTTGCACCTCAATACAATGATATTCGAACACTACACAGACACATTGACAGACGAAATTTACTGTAAACATTTAATACATTTAGTCAAGTTCAGAAGCAATACAAACTTGGGGTTTAACATCTGGAGCACTGCTCTGCTACTGGACACATGCAAGTGCTAGAGCAAGTTACAATGTGACACCATCATTATAAAATTTCACCTGAGTTTTTCCTACTGCACCTACTTACAGTGCCTCTGCACAAGTTTATCTAGCATTTATACTTTACAGAAGTCAGAAGGCAGGGCAATACTACCATTCACCTTTTATAAAAAAGGGCTGGGTCTCCTAGGCAAAGAAGATAGTAAGGCAAGCTTGTTCATAATTTCTTTTTCTGCCTCTTGGGTAAGGAGAGCAATGGTACAGCCTATACTATATCTCCATCTATGCATAAAGCTTCCATACTGAGACTCTGTAGAACACATTTGCCTTATCTGACTGCTGTGGTGCCAGCCCAGGGAACAAAACCATAGTCTGTAGAGTTAACAGCAACAGACAGGTAGAACCACAGAATCACTGAGGTGGGAAGATACTTTGGTCTAGTCCAAAATCCCTGTTCAGGTACTGTCAGTTAGAGCAGTTGCCCAGGATGATGTATCCACCACTCATGGTTTGTTATCTTCTGCATGTTTACTGTAGGCATCCTCTTGTTCCATCACCCAGGTTTTTAAGAGAAATATTAGAGTACTGGTCTCAGTACCAAACCCTGTGGTACAGCCCTAGTGACTGTCCTCCAGCTGGACCTCGTGCCACTAATCCCAACCCTTGGAATCTGGCAGTTCAGGGCATTTTCAACCTGACTGTCTACCCATCTAGTCTGTACATTATTAGTTTGTTGGTAAGGATGCTATGGGAGACAGCATCGAAAGCCTTGCTTCAGTCAGGAAAAACAAGATCCCCTACCGTTCCTCATCCAACTCAGTTCTTTCATCACATAAGGTTATCAACTTGGACAGGAATAATTTCTCCCTCATAGATCTACACCGATCACCTTGTTATTGTTAATATGTTTGGAAGCGGCTTTCTGAAGTATTTGCTCCATCACTTTCTCAGGTGATTAAGATGAATATGAATGGTCTGCAGTTGCCTGGAACAACTTTCTTGCCCTTCCTAAAAACAGGAGTAACCTTTTTGGCCTCATCTACTTCTTCCTGATCAAGCAGCCTGTAGCAGATACACACTCCAATGTCACTCACACTGGTCTGTCTTTAACCCTCATCCATGACCTCTCACCTGACCCATCACCTCTCCCCAGACAAAGCTCCACAACAACTCCCACTTGTTGTCATCCTGGCCCACCCCTTCTGAAGTGCCTGTAGCCATACACAGCAGCAACCCAGTTCTGTGAGCTCCCCAATGCCACTCCAGCTTTTTGGTCCTGAGGAGATCGTAGCCCTGTAACTCCATACATAATTCCCAATCCTCCTACATTTCTCCATAGTGCATGCACTAGTGTACAGGCACTTCAGAGAAGTGCCTAGTGGGGACGATTTCTCCAAGCATGAAAGCTTTCTCCATAATTTGTTTCTTGATCTGTGTGCATACTTGGGGTGGGCCCTCTTTGGTTTTGTTGTTTTCCAGGTTTCTCCTGTCTACATCACCTCACATTCTTTGCTTACCCCCCTGGTCTATCACATCCTCATGCGATTGTGGTTTGTTGCCTCCCTCCCATATCTTTTGTACTCTTAACAGTCTCCTCTCACTAAAAGGTTGGCCACTCTGTTGAAAACAAGGTTTTTTCACCATATTTGCCTCTTATGCTCCATTTCACATCCCTCAGTATCCAAACAAAAAGCCTTCTCTCCCCTGCACACTTGCAGCACTTCTACAAATCAGAAAATCACCAAAGCTTTGATTCTTGTTCTAATGATAAGTTACTCTGTTAATGCAGTGATGATAGGATCCAAAGAAAAAAATATCCCAGACAAAACTGCACAATAATCAAACCACCCCATTGCTCTTACATTTGAGTTCTACACCTCAAGCATGCTAGAGCACTTTACTAACAGCATAGTTTTCCAAAGTTTTGGACAGTGTCACAGATCTAATCTTCAATTTTTCCAATATCCTTAGGACATTATCTTAAAAAAAAAAAAAAAAATAGAGCTGCCTGGCAGTAAGAACAACATGGATTCCATAATTTCTCTTAGAATCACAGAATCAACCAGGTTGGAAAAGACCTCTGAGATCAAGTCCAACCCTTGATCCAACACCGCCATGGTTACTAGACCATGGCACTAAGTGCCACATCCAGTCTCATCTTAAAAACCTCCAGGGATGGAGAATCCACCACCTCCCTGGGCAGCCCATTCCAATGTCTGATTACCCTCTCAGTAAAAAACTTTTTCCTAATACCCAACCTAAACCTCCCCTGGCAGAGCTTAAGACAGTGCCCTCTTGTCCTACTGTTGGTTGCCTGGGAGAAGAGACTGACAGCTACCTCCTTTCAGGTAGTTGCTGCTGTGGATGGATACAGGCTCTTCAGAAGGCGCAGGTCAGGATGACAAGGAGTGGGTTCATTGATTGAGTCTTTCAGCTTTACCGGCTTTAGCAGGGTGGGATTGGACTAGGTGATCTCTACAGGTCCCTTCCAAACCCAATCATTCTGTAATCTGTGACTTTTGAGGTTCATGCCAAATAATTGTAATACAATATACTTTCATTGCTGTGGTAAAATGAATACCAAAGTCCTATCTTAGATAGGATTTATAACAGAACTAGCAAATTTGCTGCATAGAGCTTTAAAAGCAGTTTACAGGGAAAAGGGCCCCTTTTTTTCCTCTAAATTCTGCTTATAAAGCTCTAAAGCAGATTCAGTTTTCATCCCTTTGCTCCCTTAAAACAAACATACAGCACTCAGATAAAGCTATAAAGCACTCAGATCTGGTTTTTTCCCCCATGGTCCTCAATTAATAAGTTTCCATAAATGTTCCTGTTTCTACATTCAAATTAGCACTTCTATATCTGAAGCTTCAAACGGTCCACCTACTTGATGCAATAATTATCTGAGAGATAGTATCAGCTCATGTTGTTCTGTTATCATGATGTAAGACTTTAGAGTATGAAGAAGGTTGTATATTCTTCTCAGAAGTGCAGTCACCACCAAAAAACCCAATAAGCAGAGACAAAAGCCTATGCATGCTTGCATGTGTGTGAAACTGCAAATAATAGCCTCGCTGCTAAAAAGAGAGACCTGAAAGTAGTAGGAAATGGTGAAACCAAAACTGCCAAAACACTTTAAAAGGTGGAAATCACTCACTGACAATGTAAAGATGTAAAATGATCAGCAAGAAAAAATTTCTGGGATCTAATGACACCTGGAGGGTCTCCAGAGGTCTATTTAATAACAGCAAACCAAGGAAAGAAGATCAGCATAAAACAAGCCTGCTCCCTTCCAGCTGGCTATAGAGGCATGTGTTATACATCTCTATTGTAGAGAAAAATGACCATCAGCCAAGTCTCAACAAGAAAAAAAAGGAAGGGGGCAAAGGGGGAGAGGCAAAGGGGGAAGGGGGAAAAAGGAAAAAAAATTTAAAAAACAAGGTAAAATTGTAAATTCTGCAGGATCTTGGCAAGATAACAATATTGGAGTTCAAATAAATTCATGTGATTCTATCTGAACTGAATGGGACAATCCACAACTCTTAAAATACTGTTGCAGTTCTACTAGTAAGGGCACTCACTGGCTTACACCGCAGCTCACATTTCCAAGGTTATGTCTACAACTGCTAGGAATTATGTGCCTATTACAAAGCATCTGTCAAAAGCGAATCCTAGAACAAGTTCAGCACCAAGAGAGAACTGATGACTGCATTGCCAAGGTATGGAGTAAAATCGGTTCATTTTCCTACCATTACACACACTTGTGGGCTGAAGTGAAACTGCCAAGAAACACACAAATTAATCTTGGGTTGGAAATCTTACACAGACTATTACACAATGTTTATTATTCCCTAGAAAGAGTAATCTCAGAGGAGAAGGAAGATAAAGGTAAGTAAAAAAGGAGATAGCCATCCCTCTCTGCAGTCATAAAGTTAAGTAGTGCAAGAACTGGAGAAGACAATGCTTGTTTCTATTACCCTGCATGGGTTCTGCAAGTCATACTTTTCAAGAAACCCGGAATACAAATTCTCTACCTCCACTGGCTGCAGTGGGACAAGCCTGCCTCACCAAGGTCTTTCCCACAGTCTGCAGGGGAGTCTCTGCTCCAGAGACTGAAGCACCTGCTCCTCCTCCTTCACTCACACTCAGGTCTGCAGGGCTGTTTCTCTCACATGTTTTCACTCCTCTCTCCCAGATGCAGTTGCCCCGGGGATTTTTTTTCCTCCTTCTTAAATACATTATCCCAGAGGCCTACCATCACTGATGGGCTTGTCCTTGGCCAGCAGTGGGTCCATCCTGGAGCTGGCTGGCATTCACTCTGTTGAACATGGGGGAAGCTTCTGGCAGCCACCCCTGCAGCTCCCCCGCTACCAAATCCTTGCTATACAAACACAATATAGACCTACTAGACTAGTAGGAAAAATGCATAATGTTCTGTTTTCACTGTCTTTAGGCAAAATAAAAGCATCGTCTTTCTAGCAAAGACAACATTTCCCAGATGAGCATGACTCAAAAATGTGCTGAGATCACTTTCTTTCCTTTTAATTTGAAACAGAACATGAACAAAGCTGAAATTTAGAGGCTTTCAATCCTTCAGAGGTCAGGTGGACCAGGAAACAATTACAATGCATCTTCTAGAAACAATTATAAATCTAAAACAACTTATCTAGCTAACGTCACACTGAAGGTGGCAGAGAAAAATGTAAGGTAGGAAGAATTCCCTACTGATGCCTGCAAATTTACATGCTACACTTAGAGACTCTGGAAGTCAATAGTGGTCTCAACTGAAAAGAATCAGCACCATTTCATTATACAGGCACAATTACAACACAAGAGTTTCATGACTGTTTATCCACCTACCAACTACCTCGGGCCAGATACAGCAACTTGGATGTTACCGAAATGTGGAATACAATCCATTGGTTTTCCATTCGCCAACAACCACTTAAACATCTACACAAAACAGATTTACTGAAAAATGCAGAGGTTCTGTCCCAAGCCCTCCAAAACAAAAAATTCAGCAGCCACAATTAATTTCTATGATGACTTTGTTTAAACATCAGATTGAAGTAATCATGATCTAAACTAGGAACTTTTTTTCAAGTCATACCAGGACACCAGTCAGCAAAGGACTGGTAGCAAAGCTCTGGGGTTGAGCCCTGCCCCCTACACTACCCCTCTCCCCTACCTTTCATTTCAGGTTCTTTTACCTCTCTCTTGGAAACAAACTGCTATTACAGTCAAGAGAATTCTCTCTTTAACCACTTTTAAATCAGACTGCAAAAAGCAAGGGAATGTGCAACAAGGAATGATCACTGTAGATGCACACAAGTTTTGTATATCTCTGGAAAGTAACGGTTTTAGGAACATGGGAAAGTTGCAGGAAAATTAAGAATTAGAAGACCTTAAGAAAGAAGTTTTATTGACTTCATCTGGAAGGCACAAAGAAAAGGTTTTATTTAAAGGTGAACAGTGTCAGCATGTGCGTTTTTATACCTGGTACACAAAATCTTCAATGCATTCTACCATGTCACATAAAAAATAAACCCACAACAGAGTCCTCTTCCTGACAGGTTAACCATGCATAAACTACAGGACCTAAGATTTGAATGCCTATGACTTAGCTTGCGAATAAAAGCTAAAGAAATATGAAAAAGTGTCTCTGCTATGCCTCAAGTAGCAAGTGAACAAATAAACAGGCCTGTTCAAAACACTGCAAGTGTCTGTCCCTGCAACCACATATCCCTCCATGCAATAAAGCAAAATGTATGTGGGTAAAAGGGCGAATTATATTTACAACCGCCTTGAAAGAACTGTAGAAGTTAGGACTGCAATACATGATATAGGAAACCTGAACTGTACTTCTACCTGCATCGTTTAGTTATCTGCCATGTCATTAATAGGGACACAGTCAAGCTCCTGAATCCACACAGGTATCAATTACATCCAGTGTTTGTGGAAAGGCAATAAATGCAGCCAAAGCATCCCTGACTGGCATGAGGTGTGTATTTATGATATCTTTATCTCTACTGAAATTGACTACTGGTCAACAAATCCAAACCATATTGACACCTATCTGGTCTTATAAATCCCATTCCTTGGGAAACTCGCAATTCAGTACCGATTTCAGACATCTGTCTAATATTTATGTCTTAAGAACAACAACAACAAAAAATGTAAATAGTTAAAAATACTAAAAACGCTGGTATTTTTTTAAAAAAATCCTAGGATCTCATAAGGACAATTTGTTGTGAACCAACATTTTTTACAATACACCATGTGAATTTTCAGCTTTCTCGTTTTCTTCAACATGCTGTACCAAATGCAAGTGTATCACCAGACTGTTAAACATAATAGTCACACTTTAAATATAACAAAAGTTATAGAAAAAACAGTCAGAATAATCTGTATTAACAGACTGACTGTTCTGACTTCCTAATCAAATTGTGATGGCAGTCCATTGTTTTGTTTATGTTTTTGCTAGAGAAAATGAGTCCAGAAAAAAGATACATAGGGTAAATTCTTTCCACTGAAAAAGAATTGTTTTCCCACTGAACTACACAGATCAGCAATCACCATCACATCTAGTCTTAAGACACGTCAAAAGTATTTTAACCAATAAAATGGTTAAAATGCATGCAAACCAGTATGTTTACTAAAAAGCAAGAATGAGAGTAACAGTAGTAAAGCATTTATCTGCTCTTCATACATAATCAGTATCTATACTATATTAATTTTTTGGAAACAATTAGGTGACATACTACATGCACTTAAAAAAAAAATCTACAAAAATAAAGATTTTGTACTCACAGTAAATATTCGCCTGCCAGTCCGATCAAAAGTTACACAGTATACAGAAGATAAGTGTCCCAAAATTCGTTTGTGCATCTTCATATGTTGATAGACTGCAGTTGGCACAAGGCGTTCAAGTCTGTATTTTCCATTTAGTTTTCTTGAAAACAGGGTATCCACTACCAAATGGGTAAGGAAAAAAGAAGAGACAGCATTTATATTGTGCTCATAAACTAAAATACAAGACCAGGTTGGAAAGTTTATTTCAACACTGGACCACCTGCCATATGAACGGCTTACTATACTAATTCTCTCCTTTTGCCCTAGTTAGAGAAAAATACATACAACAAAAGTAGCTTATGATACAGTCATGACAAAAGTACTGAACTGCAAGGCAGAGTATAAAGATGCAGCACAACTTTTGACTTTAAGTGTCCAATACATGCTTCTCACTTTATACCTAGCATAAGAAATCTGGGAGGACTGAGGCAGCTTCCATGAAGGAGTAACCTACCTCAAATAGAACAAGCATAAAAGCTCACATACAGCTATTAACAGAAGGTCAGCACAAATTCAAATCTTCTCCACGGCAACCTTCTTACTGAGGTCTACTCAATCATTTATCCACCACTTGCAAGACAATCAGTTGATTTTTTAAGAACCCTGCTACCCACTACAGCTAAACAAACACACATACACAAATCCATACCCAAACACAAATTTACATATGAATATACCAAATCTTACAGAAATTTCTGATTTTGAGTAACAAAACCTTGTTCAAAGAGCTTGGGTTTTTTTCAAGTTTAAAAGTTAACAAGGTCCAGGAACAAGAACTCACTTTAACTAAACTAAAATCTTCCATCAAGAACTTCAGTGAAGAAAATAAAGCTCAGTGTAACTAATTTTAAACTGCTACTCATGCAATGATAAAGCAAAAATGTATAATACTTCTATGCATAGATACCTAGACATTAGTCACACCTCGTATCATCATTCGATCAAAGAATGGCAATGGTAATACATGCTATATTCTACAGAACTATGACAAGGCAGGTAACATAACATTCAAACACAAGAGTGGTGTTGGCAGGTTGAAAGTAAGAGTGGAAGGGACCACAGTGGGTCATCCAGTCCAACCTCTCTGCTCAAGCACGGTCATCCTAGAGCACATGGCACAGGATTGCACCACGACGGTTCTTCAGTAGCTCCTGTGAGGGAGACACCACCTCTCTAGGCAATCTGTTCTAGCATGCAGTCACATAGTAAAGAAGTCCTTCCCCATGTTCAGGTGGAACTTTCTGTGCATCTGTTTGTGCCCATGACTTCATATCCTATTGCTTGGCATCACCAAGAAGAGCCTGGCTCCATCCTCTTTACACCCTCCCTTCAGATACTCCTATACATTGATAAGGTCCCCCTCTCAGTTGTCTCCTCTCAAGGATGAAACAGGCCCAACTCTCTCAGCCTCTCCCTATAAAAGAGATGCTCTAATCCCTTAAAAATCATCTTCATAGCTCTCTGCTGGACCAGCTCCAGGAGCTCCATGTCTCTCTTGTACTGAGGAGCCCAGAAATAGGCAGAGCACTCAAGAGGAGACTTCACCAGGGCTGAGTAGAGGGGCAAGATCACCTCCCTTGACCTGCTGGCAATGCTCTTCCTAATGCACCCTAGGACACCACTGGCCTTCTTGGGGCACACTGCTGGCTCATGGACAACTTGCTCCTTGACAGTGTCAACTGTGAAACAACTACAGACCTCCTGCACCACCTGGGTTTGGCCCAGACCAATGTAGCAGTGGTTCATGAACCCGCACAGACGAAACTACATGAAATATGCCAATTTTTACATCTAGATTGTAGCTACTCTATAAGAACCAAAAGCTTCTTGTGGTATGGCCAAGTGTCAAGCCCATTAGCCTCAGGTCAAAAGAACATCCCTGAAATATTTCACTTAACTACCTATGTAGCCCAAGGATTCAAGGAAGTTTTCCTAGTTCAAGAAGCTATGTGTAGGAGTGGAATCATTAGCTGTAGAAGAAAGCATTTTTAGTCAATGAGACACTACATCTTCACCCTACCCTCATACCAGGAAAAGATGCAATTCCATTTGGTTTACGACAAAGTTTTTCCTTGCCAACACTCTACTTCAGAAAATCAGGAAACCTAAATTAGTTCAGGCACAAGATAAATTTAGTTTTGGAACCTGACAAATCACCCAACAGTTTTAAAAGACAAACAAACAAAAACAAACAAGAAACACCACCCCCCCCAAAAAGAAGCCCAACAAAAAAACACCGACAAACCAAAACCAACAAACAAAACCCAAAACACATCCCTCCAAAAAAAAAACCTCAAATACACACAAACAAACAGAACAAGCTGGTTTTTTCCTCCAGAGTACAGGTAAAAATTAAAAACAGCTGTATCAAAAATTCCTGCAGCCAAACAATAAAATTGATTTTTCTGTTTAAAGCTAAGATAAGAAAGGTTACCAACTGTTCATAACGCCTTTGTACAAATTACAGGCTTTGGTTGTATAACAATTGTTACATATATCTAGCATCAACCTTTGTCAGGTGTTATGTAGTCTCTATTTAGCTTGATTTTAACTGCATTTGGACAAAACGTAAATTTAGAAGCCTCTGTGACAGGAAGTCTACTATATCTCTCTTGTTTTAGCCATAATAACACTTTTCTGTCTTTGCTTGGCCTCACACAAATATGTAAGAACACGGTGTTAATCACAGGAAGAGTGAAAAGGTAGAAGCAGTTAAACAGTTGCCACAAACTATACATTAGGAAGGGAAGGAAAATGATATTTGATCCCAAGAGGGGTTAGAGAATGCCGGTTGGGCCTTACAATGACTCAACCAACATAAAGGGAAGTGCTGGAGAATGAAGAAAATAACAGAATAGAGATGGCCTGCTCCTTGTTGGAAAGGTACTGAGAAGTGGACACTGCACTGAAAAACTTCCTATCCAATGCCTGGCTGACCAAGGAAATGAATATTAACCTAGTTTTACATGCCCACCTACTGCTTACACATGACTCATCTTTAAAAATAAATACATAAAATTGAAAACAAACAAAAAAGCTGATGTTATTAAATGGTTGTCGTGCAACACAGTATGATAAACCACCACTTACCTCCAAATGATATTTTGGTTTCAAAATCAGGATTCTTCATATTTAATAATGAAGGTAACTTATCAGTAAGAACCAGTGTCTGAGAAAGCTGCAAATTTGTTGACATTTTGAACATGTAAAGAAAACTTTGCCACAAGTTATATTATTTTAAGATGCTATCAATTTTTTACCAACTGGTTCCAAATAAAACGTAGAGGCTTCTAGTTTTGAGTAACTGGGCTCATCTTCATACAACATGACGAGCCTCAAAGACTGAAATTGTTCACTCTCTCCAAAGCACTGAATGGTTGAGGAGGGAAGGGGCCCCTAGAGATCAACTTCTCCAAGGCCCCTGCTCAGGCAGGGTCAGTGAGAGCAGCACTGTGTCCAGCCCAGTTTTGAACACCTCCAAGGACAGACACTTCACAATCTCTCTGGGAAACCTGTACCAGAGCTCTGATCACCCCAAAACCTGTTTTCTTTTGTTTGAAGTTCCTCTATTTCAGCTTTGGTTTATGACCTCTGTCCTGTCAGGATGCACCAATGAGAAGAGTCTGGCTCCACCCTTCATCACATGCTCCCTTTCAAGTATTTATAACCATTGATAACACTCACCACCACCCCACCACCACCATGCTTTCTCTTCTCAAGGCTAAACAATCCCAGGTCTTCCGGTTTCTCCCTGTATGATCTTTATCATCTTCCTGGTCCTTTGCTAGACTAGCTACTATCTGTTCACGTCTGTCTTTTCCCAAGGAGCTGAACCCAGCACTCCAGGTGTGATCTTATCTACAACGAGTAGAGGGGAAGGAACACCCCAGACCTAATGGCAATGTACTGCCTCCAGCAGCCCAGGATGCTGCTTGAGTTTTGTGTGCAAGGGCACATTGTGTCTGACATGCTCAACACTAGGACAGCCAGACAGTTCTCTACAAAGTTGCTTTCCAGCCAGTCAACCCCCAGTGTCCACTGGTGCATGAGGTTATTCCTCTACAAGGAATCTACCTTTGCTCTTCTCTTTGTGAAACTTCATTAATAGAATCATAGAATCGATTAGATTCCTGTTGACCCATTTCTCCATCCTGTCAAGGTCCTCCTCAATCAGTCACTCCTCCTAGTTTTGCACTGTTAGCAAAACTTAGTGTTTCATCACCAATGAAGCTGTTGAACTATACTGGTTCTACTACCAACTTCTGGAATTCATCCTGCTGATCACAGCCCTTTGATCCCAGCACTTCTGCCCGTATCTTTTCAGTTTGTCAGTGAGAGTGTTATGGCAGCCGGTTCAGAAAGCCTGGCTGAAGTCAGGATAAATAACATTGATTAATGTCCCCTCATCCTCCAAGCCACTGATTTCATTTAAAAGGATACTGGGCTAGTCAAGCATGATTTCTTCAGAGATCAGTGCCAACAACTCTTAGATGTGTATTGGTTTTCTTCTTTTTTTATTTTGTACATTGGCTTCCAGGAATATTTGCTTCATCACTTTGCTCAAGAACTGAGATGAAGAGGACTCACTTTAGTTCCACAGAGACTCCTTCTTGCCCTACTTCAGGCCGCCTGCCCATTCTGCAGCAGGACCTACTGTTCCTTCTACTGTTGCAAGACCTGTAAAAACCCTCTTCATATCCTCACCGGATTTAATGCCAGAAGAACTCCAACTTCTGTTACTGTAGATTCAGAGAATGCTTGAAGTTGGAAGGGAACTCCGAAAATCTAGTCTAACCCTCCTTTGAAAGAGGGTCAAATAAAAATTGTTCAGGATCTTTTACTAGAGGTAATAAAAAAAAAAGTGGGGTACAGTAAGAAACATGGCATTCTTGACCCAAAGGCTTTAACCTTAAGGTCTAAAGCTAAGAGCGTTTAAATTGTTTTTTTTATAAGGGCAACTTCAGAACCCAAACTGTGAATGAAGAGCTTGGCTCTTAAAACTTAAGAAAATGCAACTCTGTTTTTTAAAATCTTTCTTCTACTGTCACAATTCACTCCCGCCAACAACCTTAATCTGAAAACCACACATGTCAGAGTTAAAAGCAGCTTATTTGTTTGGCTTCCTTAAGAACAATGTAAAACTTAAACAAAGCTAATGGAAGTGAAGCAGTGGGAGTTTTCAGTGGAACTTGGAAAAGACTGTAGATTTTCTCCCACTCAAAAGGCATGCAACAGGCGCCAACTGAATGCCTTCAAAGTTTCAAAGTGTTTCTAACTCATTGCCCACCCAAAATAGAACAAGCAGCTCAAAGAAAAACAACAATTTGTTAAAAGGAAAATGAATTTTGGGGTCTGAATGATATGGCAGTATTAGCCATGCTTATCTTTTTCCCCTTGGCTTTCTTATTTTAATTTTACCAAAGTGACTGATTCTATTTACCTTATTTACATGGTCTTATCCTTGAATGTGAAATGCCTTAAAGACGAAGTATAGTAATCTGCCTTATCCACTAGTCAGTGATAAACACAATTTAATTTTGCCCAAAGTATAAGTTACATTTTTAAAAACCATACACAATCTTTCATTTTCTTCCTTTCTCGAGTTGTATTAACTAATCGAAGTTTTGTTGTGAAGACCAAAGTCCACTTCCATTCTCCTTTCATTCACACCAAAATAGAAGAAGATTCTAAGATTCTAACAAGAAGAATCCTGGAAGGCCATCCAAGGAATATACTTCACTTATAACTCTTACCCTTATTGAATCAAGTTTCGTTAACTTAAGAGGCTAGACGGTCCTCTAATGAATACCGAGGGATTCAGAGCTGTTAAAAATAATAGTAAAGAAAAGACTGCTAGACAACTCCTTTCACTCTCCAAGCTAGTAAGACTGAACATATCAAGCATTCAGTTTTGGACTGTTGAGGGGGGTTTTTTTTCTCCCCTTCTTCAAAGATGTCCAAGACGCAAAAAAATCAGCTTGAATTGACTTCTACTTACCTCCCACTTCTCTGTCGAGCTTTTGAACTCTATGCAGCACTCTAAGCCTCTTGGCTTACAGATGACTGTCAACCAAGTAATGTGATTAAGCAACCTATTTCATCAAGCTAGAACTTGTCTCTGGGCATATCATGAAGGTAAAAGTATACTGACTTGAAAATAGAGTATTTCTGAAAATACAAGAATCCCATATACACCTCAAACTTCACATATAATATTGATTTACCTGATGAGAGTAACTGCCAACCCTTACTAATTCAGAATGGTAAGAGATGAGATGTTTTTGCCTTCTGCCTTTTGAAATAAATTAAAGCAGTACAGTCTCAAGCATTTCCAAACTTCCCTGACTTCAATGAAATTCCACTTGGATTTACTATATATTTATTCCCTTGGTATTTTACTCAAAGTTCCAAAAGCCTTCTGCAGCTCAATTTTTCTTGCATAATAACAAGTCACCTACTTTAGTATAATTCATTTTAGACTTGAATAAGCATATATAACAAGGTTTTTACTCTTACATAGATCTTTTAACATAAAGGCAATCTTTTCCTTATTTTTTTTTTTACTATAGTTAACAGAATAATACGGTTACACCAAGTACTCTTAGATTAGGTTTTAGGCCTGAAGTATTTACTATTTTTCTAAAAACAGACACCCACACTGCTTTCAGAACCTTGCATTCTCTTTACAGCCAGAACAGCAGCGTCACTTAATAAAGAAACAGAAAAAAGTGTAAAATGCCTCAGAACCTTTCTTGAGGTGGATTACTCTGCAAAACCATAATATACTGTTTTTGAAAAGCAGATATTTTCACTAGTCAGGAAAAACATTCTTCACTGTCTGTGGCAAAAAGCCAGCCTCACTCAAGTCCTCACACCTGACAACTGAGTTCTGAGCTCAAAGCTCTTGAAGGTTTATGCTGAGGTTCTTTCCTTTTTCAGCAGTTCCTGAAAATAACTGAAAAAGAGATCTTTTTCCCTTTCTGCATCCAAGAAGACAATTATCAAAACCTAAAGCAATATTTCTGTATGTTGACTGAAATGTGCATTAAGTTTTCCTGCACAACATAAAAGGGTTTCAGCGTCTTTTCTGTTCCTCAAACATTAGTAGGTTATCCACACAAAATACATACAGCCTGATGAATAGTAGGTTCCAATTATTTTTTTCTTTCTGTTGAGTAAATACATAAAAAACAGACTTCCCACCATATTTTCCACACTGTGGGAATGCTGTAGGTTATTTAAGGAAACAGAAAAAAAATGTCTAATTTAATTTACAAAAGAAGTGCCATTCCAGTTCATGATTTCATTGACAGATCAGAGTAGAACAGGATAAATCAAACTCAAATGCTTTTACACACAGCTCTGAACCAAATATGCAAAACCACTTCAGCTGAAAACATTCAGTTACCAGCACTTATCTCAATGTTTGGAAAAGGAAATTACTGGTCATGAAAAAAGTGGTATGTTGAAATAACTGTAATTTTGCAAATATTCAGTGCTCTGCAAAGGATTCAATAAAAATAACACTTATTTTAAAAGCCTGACTTGTTCTTCTCTAAAAAGAGTCTGAAAGTTATTTTTCTTAACATTTAATTTCACTACCACAGCAACTCTCCAACTTTTTTTGAACTCCAGCTACCATTGGTCTTTTTCCCTTTAAAAAGTATACACCAGCTGCTATATACTGTAAGCTACAGTAAAATGCAAAACAGTCTTTGTCAATTCTGATTCCTGTAACATCTTTTAAAATGTATTTGTAAGTAAAGGAAAAGCTAAACAACTACTAAAGGAATCTTAGTTATGAGAAAGCTCAGTCCTACAGTCACCTTGCAGAAATAGCTGCTATTCAAGCCCAAGATTTTTCAAGTTTACAATCATCAAGCTATTGCACAACCACTCAAGAGGGCGATTATTCAATTCAGCAACAAGCATTTTCTCCCACACATCTACAGCACAACACAGAAAAAGCTCTCTACATGAATACCAAAATAGCAGCTCTAAACAAAACCACATTGAATGGATGCAGGTGCTACACTAGAGTTTAAGGGAACCACTTCTGACCAATATACGTACCAGGTGAGGAGGTTCTTCAAAACTCAGCTCTAAAAACCAAGCAAAACCATGCTTCTTTCCCTATATTCCAAGCATCTACAAAATACCACGGAAAGCATGCAACTTGTGCTTTGAAATGGCAATACCACTAGGACACTAAATACTCTGCCATCTGACCAAAGCAAAATTGGCTGTGCTCAGCTTAAGAGCTTAGCTGTAGCATGGTACTGCTTCAGCTGTTAGGACAGAACTATAATTCTCTGGATAAAGGGTAATGGTGTGTATTTTGAGACTTCATTTTGAGTTCCTCCAACATTAGGAAAAAATATAAATAGGCCAAATTAAACTCTCTCAATTATGTATTTTGTTTCTTATATCTATCTAAATTCACCAAAAACTTAAGAGGCTACCAACAGCCTCCAAAAGTTTAGAGGTAGAAAAATTGTAATGGCAAGTTACCACATTAAAAATGTCTCTACTGCTAATAGCACCTGGCTATATATTTATACATTGTTACTATATAGTCTATGTATATTATATGTATAGATATACCTTGTATACATTGTTACATAGTTATATAGTAGTTCCACAATATAACCAGAGTCTTGTCTTTTTTGCCAAGACAGAAACTTTTGTCTTTGCAGAAGCTGCTGCACCTCATCCAAAGCCAATCAACTGGATATTCTCTGTCCACTGTCATCCACCACTGCACTACTGTTTCGGGAAAACACTCCTGTTTTCGTGTAATCCACAGTAACAGTTTGCTTTTAATCATTCTCCCTTCCCTGGACATCAACAGAGAAAGATGAAAAGACAAGTAATTTTGCACACTTTTCTATACATGAAGAAAAGAAATGGGGTGGTCTTAAAATCTCCTAAAATATCACAGGTCTTGATCCTTCTAGCAACTAAACAAACATGTATCTTGATTCTTAAAAGGTTAAAAGCTAACAAACATGTTAGGGGCCATATGAGAGCTTAAAATTAATAACTGGAATACCACTGACCTCCAGCTTTCAGTTTCTCAACAGTACAGACAGCATGTGCATGCTTCACCATACAGCACAGCAAAGCAAACTAAAGCAGAGCTACAAAATTACTGAATGGACCAGAGAGCAAAAAGAATAACTTCTACAAGACCCAAAGGAAACCATTACCAGCTGACATGACTTTCTCTCCCTAACAGTGGGTACAAGCTTTGCTGTCCTACAGTACTAATTATTTATGTACTGGCAGCTTTATTACATCTTTAAGAAAGAGAGTTTTATTTTTACGTATTCACTGTTTAAACGTATTTTATGCAATTTTACACTTCCAAAATGAAATTAGCTTCAGAGCAGAACTAGTATATGAATTTACAATAAATATGGCAACACAGCATCTTAATAAAAATATTAAAAGTAAGGACAAAAATAAACAGAACTACTACTTAGCTCTCATCATCACAATCATCAATACCCTGGGAGTTAGGTATTACAAAGCCAATGCCAGAATAAAAGTGAACTTACCTATACTAGGTGGACTGCCATAATTTACAGGGGACTCCGGAGGCCTTCCACAATGCAATGCAGCAAGAGCAGATCCCTTCCACACAACATGTTTGCAACCTGTTTGCAACAAAAAAAAATTTAGGCAAATGCCTTTTTTTTTTTTTTTTTTAAAGAAAACCACAGGAAAGCCATGAAATACCAAGAACTCTCAAAATTCCCATAACATTTTCATACTTTTGTTTGTACGAAGCAAAGACTGTCTGCCAGCTCCTAATAACGTCTGCACTCCAGGGACACTTTGTGGAATTTCTTGCTCTAGAAGTGGTCCAAGTCGATGGCATATTTGAAGCAAGTGATCAGGTGCCAAGTGTCTGTAATATTTCACCTATTATACCAAAGAGCAAACGAAACATTTGATAAACAACACAATAGTTTTGATGCATTACTGGTTTAATCTTTTTTCCCCAAACTGTTACACAAATTTGTAAGAAAATTATAGGATATTAGGGATAAAAACAAATAATGACCTTTAAGTATAATAATTCATTCCAGCTGGTCCTAATTAATTCTTCTATTCAGCACATGTCACTTTGTACAGAGAACTGTTGGTATTTACTACTTTCTGACTTTAAGGCACAGTTGGTCATGCACTAATAAGCTCCCATATGATCACAAAAATATTTAAATTATATACTCAATATTATATTTAAGTAGTGGCCTGTTCAATTTAAATTACTGTAAGATAAAGATGAGACAAAGATTGTAAAGTCAGTAATGTTTACAGAATTCTTGCAAGATTCACAAATACCAAATAAATAACACAGCTTTGTAGAAGAAAATGAAAAAATACGCTGCCTCAATTCACCTAAGTTACACAACATCTTGTTGAAGCTCTACAACTGGATATTATTATTTATTTTACATCTAAAGCTTTCAAGCAAAAATGCTGGCTTAAGAAATTCAACTCTAAAATTGTATATGTGGTCCCTATTATACTACAAACATGACGAACTTTCATAACGGCTCAATTTTAAACCAGAAAGTACCAAAACAAGGTCCTATTATCAGCGACAGAACTTCTCACCACTTGATTATAACCAGTTCAACCAGTATTAGTGACCTCCCATTATGTTCCAGTCCATTCTTTTGAACTACTAGAATTCTAAATCAGAAAACTGTCTTACATAACGAGGGGGAAAAAAGTTTCGAAATTTATGTGACAACAATAAAATTCTACTAACTTATGTTAGGCTTTGGCTCAAGAAATAACATTTTTAAAATGCATAAGCTATTGCCAGCTCAGACTATAACAAAAAAAATTAAAATAATAAATTACGAGGGAGAATGGATTCAGTTTTCTTCAGTTCTTGTGTAGGATCTGGCATGTAGTAGTTTCGTCCCTCATGTAGCCTGAAATACATCTTCACAGTTTTACTTCACAGAAGAGGAAAAAAAAGAAACACTGCAGTAAAAGCCTGTGATGTTTTGTTATTCTGCAACCAGAAGAGGCCCTGACAGACATTTAGGCACAATGATGCTTCTGTATTACACCCAATTACCAGGTATATACCTCATGCTTCTGCAAATGTGCTCCTCTCTTGCTGACACACCGTAACAGTCTCATGTATTCTAGCAGTTTGTTCACATAAAGACTGCTGATGTCTGAAACTGAGGCTCTGGAAAATCCTTCCTTATACCAGTAATTCCCACCACCAGCACCACCACAACCTTCTGGTGAAGGAGAGAAAGTCTTCTCTCTCTTGTCCTGGTCTAACCCTGCTACAGCTCAGCCCCACAAAGCCACTTGCTCATTCCCACCACAGTGGAATGGGGGAGAAAATCAGGTGAGTAAAAGAGCAAAAACTTGTGGTTTGAGATAAAGACAGTTGAATAGGTAAAACAAAAGCTGCATGGCAAAGCAAAACAAGAATTCATTCACTACTTCCCATCAGTAGGCAAATGTTTAGCTGCTACCTGGAAAGCAGGGCTTGGCTTCTGTGGATTATATCACATTTGTAGAAGGTCTTGCAAGATGTCTAAATTTGACTCCCTAAAAGTTAAATGACTTAAAAAATTCACAAAAGTTCAAAAAAAAGAGAATAAGCTTTTCTTTAAAAAAACATTAAAAACTATATTTTACTTCAATAAAGTTGCAGTTGATCATACAGATCAGTTAATTTAAAATTGCTAAATTCAATATCAGACAGGCACCCTGTTAGAAGAATGGCAAAAAGTAATCCAGAATTCAGAACTTGCATATTACTGATAAGAAAAATGAACCAGAATAGCAAATCAAACATGCTTTTTTCTACTTAAAGGAGAATCACAGTCAAAACACATGCTTAAGAGCTCTAAAATATCCAAATAGCCACTCACAAGATGTAATGAAGCTATGCGCAGCTTTTGCCAGCAACAGCCCCGATACATTTCCTCAGTTTTTGTTTTCCTCTGCTCCTACCAAAACGAGCACAAAAACTTAAGAAACACTCTTCTTCATATAATTCCATCTGAAAGCAGAATTTACATCTGCAAAATCCAAACTTGCCTCTACAAGATTAATAATTACTGATTTTTTTGGTTCATCCACAAATAATATAGCTAGATATGCAATAGAGTTGTCATTTTATCCTGTTCAAGACCCTACAGCTTTACACATCCTCACAAATGCTCAAAATCTAAAGTAAATAAAGCAAATCGGCTTTGACACATTCCAAAACTACAGCAAGCTGACATCTTGAGTCATACTTCTCAGGGTTTGTCACAAGCCATGTGTTCACTTTTTATTTTAGCAGAAACTGGGTAGGCTCAATTCCTCTTTCAGTTTTTAAAGCAAATGTTTTGAAAAGAGGGATCTATTTGTATTATTCTTGTTCATCTGTATTAAAGATCTTAATATATACCTTACACCCACACTACAGTCTCTTCTCATTTAAGTCCATTTATGTGAAAAGAGCTATTTATGCCAAGTTACGCAGTAGTTTTGTGATGCTTCTCCACAGTATTTGTCTGAATAATCATAGTTCACTACTTAGCAGCATTCGCAACCAGCTCATTAACAAACTGATTCAGCAATGCTAAGCGAGCTGTATGCTTTATCAAAAAAAGTGGCACTGCTCATTTAAACACTTCCTGGTTCCAGAAAGGTTACACAGCTATTTCATGTACCATTTCTATACAAGACTAAAGTGCACACAAGAAACTTAAAAAAGTAGGTTTCACTTTCCTGTAAAATCTGATAGGGAAAGAAAACTCTTATTTCATTACAGGTTTTATTTCAACAGCTTTCTTTCCCTTTTTCTTCTTCTATAAACAAGTAAAAGGTAAAACTTGAATAGTCTATTAAAAACAGGCTATTAAGTTGTCTCCAGGTGAAATAATTTCTTTTCCAAAAAAATTCTTTTAACAGTATTAATACAATAGTTTCAATTAAAAGGGACCTACAACCATCATCTAATCCAACTACCTGACCACTGCAGGGCAGACCAAAACTTAAAGCACAGTGTTAAGGGTATTATCCAAATGTCTCAAACACCAACAGGCTCGGGGCTGCGACCACGCCTCTAGAAAGCCTGTTGCAGTGCTACTTTATATGTGTGACTATTGGCACTACAGTAGAAGCCACAAATTAAAAAAATGTATAACAGAAATTCACCTTAGTCCCAATTACTTCTTTTTGAAAAGGGGAAAAAAAAAATGCAGAAAAGATAACCACAACATGGTAACAACAACTCAGGACAGGACAAGGTAAGTTTATTTAAAACATTAAAAAACAAAGAAAACTACAATTAATCAGATTGTTCTGCGGTGCAGACTACCAGGAAGCAATTCATTGGCAAATTGTAAAAAGCAGCTAGAACCAATAAAAATATACCTATAACCTCTGTTCTCCTCTTAAAATAAATAATAAAAAAAAAAACCTCCAAAAAACAGAAAACACCAAAAAAACCCCAAAAGTACTGTCAGAGTACTTTCAAGACAGATTTCTGTGACCAAAAAAAAGAGATAAAGTCTTGTTTTAATGGTAACTTTACAAGCTTTGTCAGAAACAGAAAAGCTCATGACAACTCAATAGAATGACAGAAATTTGTTTTGATATCATTCTTTGATTCCAAGAGAAGAAAGTACAGCAAAAGGAAAAAAAATAACAGATGTACACGTATTTAAAATTCATAAGCCTTAAATGAAAGTGAAAACTGGACTCTACAAACAGGAATTTCAAATTTATGCCGAAACTGTGATGTCAAACAGCATATAAAAAGCACAGGGTTTTTTTTTTCCTCTGCCAGTCCCACCTAGACGAAATTCTAGCTGTTTTCCTTCCTCGCCCTATTAGGCTTTCTGCAGTGTCTCATTCTGCTCTGTTCCTTCAAAAGAAATGCACGGAACACGTAAGATAAAATAATAAACTCTCTTTTTGTTCTCATATTCTTTTTACATAAGTCAATAACACTTCTTAAACATTACTGTAATAAAAATTAAAATTCTGTCAGCAAGTACAAATTTTTCAGATCTTAGGCACAAATAATATTTTCTAGAAAATAAGAAGCAGCATTGCCCTCAACCTCACCCTTTACCTACTATCCCCAGCTTCACTTATTCCAAACAAGCAGCATGGGAATATACAAAATGCAGCTTCACAGCTATTTGGACTAACATTCAAATCTTTATTACCTTTGAAATAGACCTAAGTGTTTATTTTCAGTCTGCATGACTCTGCAGAATAATTCAGCATCAGAATCACAATGAATGCATCAAAAGAATCATGATTTGACCTAGACTCTTTAGTCAGCTTCGCAATACAAGAGCAGTTATTCACTACGTGTGTTTTAGACATCAAGGAAAATACGACCTTATTCTAGTGCTCCAAATACTCTGCACACCAAAACATTCTCTGAAGAATTGTTGGTTCCCCCCACCACTATGCTAACAGTTATCATGCTTAGCTACAAGATTGACTGTAAATATCTTTCAGAAAAAATACATTTCCACACAAGAACATTTAACAACAAAAAAAAAAATCTAAGTCAGTCAGGTAGCTATATTTCAAAATGTGAGAGCTCAATCTTACTAACACCAGCAGCTATCCCAGCTTTAACTATTCTGCTCTGTAACATATTGCCCAAAACAAGCTCCAAATTGAATTACAGTAATTGCTATACTATATCAGACCATCAATCTAACAGAGTACTGGGTACAACCAGCCACTGCCTTATCACTTTAAAATTAGAAATTGCACTGAAATGCAAGTACTTGTCTCCGAAGAATTCTCATTCCCTTTTTTCTTTTTTTTTTTCTTTTTTGGGGGAGTGGCGCAGGGGCAAAAAAGGACAGGAAGGGGAGAATTGGAGAATTAACCATTTTCCCCAAAACATATTTATTTCTCATGTACTGTCTAATATGCTTGGGCTAAAACTATCTAGATATTTAGTCACAATGTCCTATCAGAATGCTTACTATATCACTATGAGATTACTTTTTCTCTAATTAAATTCATCCATATGAAAACCAGCCACCCCAAGACCATATTATTTTTTCAACTTTTTAATGCTTTTAATAGGTGTGAAGCCAGAGCAGATAAACTCAAACCTTAATATAAAGAGACTGCTGTAAGTTTACCATACGAGAAAATACGAACAGAAAGCAGCATTTTCAGCTTTATGGGTTAAGAGGTTAAAATATACCTGTTACTGGTAGACTACCTGTATCTGTTTGCCTTTCCTAAATTCACTCAATGTTTTGTGGGTTTCATTTGTCTATTTTGGGGGTTTTTTTTTTAATAAAAGGTACACCTTAGAAATTTGATATTCCCCTTTAGCCCTTCTCTCATCTGTCTTTCTCAGTCTCGGTTTGAAAGAACTAGCAAATGTGTGGTACTTCTCACAATGAACAAGAGTTCCCCCTCATCAAAATATAATAGTTTAAACAGAGAGCTTTGAACATCACCTGAATTCTCAATTATGGGAACAATCTGTAAAACAGAAATGCTTGTCTTTTAGAACTAAGAGAAAAGCATTTAAGTCAATATATATTCAACAAAAGCACTGATGAGATCAAAAATCTGGCTAGGGATCACAATCATTTGACAGGTTTTCTTAGCCCCAGTGCCAAGTCTTTCAGAACACCTTCAAAAATACCGTAAACACTTTCCCCAAAACACTGTTAATAAAAACTAGGTGGTGATGTACCTCTCCGATTCAAGGCAAGCTTTAATTTTGCTTCCTATTTCTTTGAATACCTTTACAGCACAAGATTTCCTGAAGAAACAAACCACTTACAGAATTTCTAAATAGTAACCACAATGCTGCCTAGTGGGTATTATACGAACAAAGAAACACAGTATCAATGTACTTAGTGTCCCAGTCTCACAGACACTATTTGTAATTTCATGTAGGTTTGCCCAACGTGAAAGGAAAGAAAGTAGAATGGCCTAAAAATATTTTGTAATTTTCACTTGAAATCACGTTTAATAATTGTGGGCTGGGGAAGAAAAAGGGCCAAATGTTCGCAAAATAGTCACCAAACGGTTCCTGAGAACAAGGTATACTACCTACTAAACCCACTGCACCATCCTCCTACTTGAGGTGAAGCCCCAACCTTCTCCCTCTTCAACCACCACCAACATGAAAAAAATTCTAATTCAACAGAGAAAATGACAATTACATGAACATTCTAGACAAGAAAGTTTACACAATAGTTCTCATCATATACACCACAATGCTTGTACCATAGAAGACCTCTCTCTCAAAAATAAAAGACCAACTTCCTATGGTAACTCTAAATTGTTGCAGTGAATCTTAACAGCTGGCTTCATCCAGCAGAAGTCTACTTTGATCCCAAAGGAAGCAACCCCAAAAGATTCTCCAAGCCCTGCACACCCACTCCTATCATCTCCTCATGGTGGTGGTAAGACCCATGTTGCTGCATACAAGAAGTGAGCTGAACCATCTGAAAGTTATTCTTGTACTATTCATTTTTCCGACAGTTCAGCTCCCTTATCCAACTAACCACGCATTGGGAAGAGCACTCATGCCTGCACAAAGGATGCAACAGAAATGCACAGCTTTCATCCACAGCATACAATTAGAGCAGCTACATCCATAGGGAAACTACAACCTAAAGAAAAACAATTACCCTGGAGTGAAATAATGCACCAAAGCTTGCTCACGTGTCCTAACAAAGGCCCTAAAAAAGGTGTTTTGAAGCCTAAAAATGCAATACAACACTTACACAAAACTCCTCAAATTCTGCCCCCCATAATGAGAAATCCTTTTTTTTTTTTTTTTAGAAAAAGAGAGAAGAATAGCTGACTTATAATTAAGAAGTTTTCACAACAAATGTAAGAGAACACAAAACATCCTAAGATCTGTTACTTAAGAATCCCAACATCCTTGATACACCTACACTGAAAGTGGCCTGCCAGGGACTCAATTCTCAAATCTTAATACCACCAATATTAGAACAAGATTGGCACTGAAATAAGAGCCTATACTATCAAAACCAGATCAGCAAATTTATACCACACAGTGTGACTGTAGGAAAATATAGTATACAAACATGTAAAATCAAGAAAAATCACTTAAGAATACAAAATAAGTAGAACAATATTTCTGAACTCATGTTATTTTCCTGTAGCACTGCAAGGATGCACAGCATGGTATTAGCTTATAGAAGAAAATGAAAAATTTACTTTCACTGACCAAACAGAAAAATGTACAGGTAACATACAAGACGAAAATTGCATCAAATTTAACACAAAATAACTTAAAGAAATAAAACATCTAACACTGTGAATTCCAGTCTATGAACAGAAGCTTAACTCTAATAAGAATTCTTAAATAAATGTTTTTAAAATAAGGACATAATCAAGAACATCATAATCTCTTGAAAAGATATCTACATATATATCAAAGGAATGATTTATTATATACATGTATAATAAAAGGCACGATTTCACACACAACAAAAGAGCCTGGAATCAAATTCCATCTGTGTTACACAGAGCCCTTATTCCTTCCTAGAGTACAAGTCAAGACATCTAACACAACATTTCCTGGTAATTTTATTTCCTAGCTTTTCTCCCTTCAGACCTTCCTATGAAGTTTAGTGAAAGCTCACGACATTCATGTCTGAGAAGTGGTACCCAAACATGACTAAACATGCTGTCTTCAGAAAGAAGAGTCAGCATCTTAAAGCTGGAAAAATTTTAAATGAAAAAAAAAAAAATGAAGAAACAGAATGTTAGCTCATCATCAGCCTCTATCTTAACGCTAAAGATCCTTTGGTTTAAGATAAATAAGTTTTTGTTTAATGAACAAGACATAGCGAAAAACACTTCTTTCGTACAAAACATAACTCTCAACGCTGCAAATACACTTCTGGGCCAGCTTCCACAAGCCTAAAATGTCAAGTCATACAAAGTTCACATATTTTTGACAATTGAAGCAAGAACAAATACAAAGGATGGAGAGAAGAATCAAAACCAAGGTAATCAATCTCACACACACACACCTTCCAACATCTAGGGAGGGACAAGATGGAAAAGGGCATAACATTTATCAGGAAGTCTAAGAAAACTTTGTTATGAACAGAAGACTAGGAAAAGAGATAGGACCTGGTCAGTATCACCTCTTCAGATATAAGTATCCAGCATCAAGTCCAAGTTTAGAGGAAGTACATCTTATGTCATTAGATACCTAGTTGAAATAAATTAGTATTTACCTGCATTCCACAAACAAAAGAAGTTTTTCAGAAAGGGTGTGAATGAACTTGTTTCTCACCAAGTGTTTAAAATATCTTTTTCCTCACTATCTCCTTCTTCATATCCTTTTATATTCTGAATATAGAGAAAAACCCCAAATCCATAGTACACTAAGACCGCACTTTGAATTCTTTATAATTTATAAGATAAAAGAGAGAGATTCATGATAAGTTTTACCAACTAACTTCCAGCCATTTGAAATGAGTAACATGGCCTCACAGTCTTAAAAATAAATAAGTAAATGATAGCATCATATGCACTTTGAAATTCGCAGTTGAATTTCCTGATGATACTTGATTTCAGGAAAATTCAAAAGTATTGGTATGTATCCATACGTTTCCAACAAGTTAATCACTATAAATTCTTCAAAACCACATGCATGAAAATGCCTGTGCCAATACACCTCTTGCTATAGAAAAAACCTCAGTGCTGTAAGTAAACCTGTTCCAACTACAATAAATATCTATGATTCATACTGTAACATTTGTTATATAACTAAAACAATGTATATGCCAACAGTCTTTATCAGACACATTACAGATGGAAACTGTTCTGCCTCCTTTTATGTCAGCTCAAAAGTTCTCCACACGTCTATGTCTCAAAAGCACTGGAGTTCAGAACTACTATATGCAACCAGCAAGCCCCAAGGGAAATCTCTCTTTGACGAACATCACGAGCAGAGCTCAATCTTCCTCTTAAACTGTATTCAGAAATTCAGAGACTAAATTATACAACAGTGCATCTACAGTAAAAACGAGAGTAGCAACAAGTAGCTAACAGCCGCAATTCAGACACCTTAACTGCTGTTTTCCCAACTACTGCAGTTCACAAAATACTACGGGAAAACAAAAAAAAATCCAGGCCCCTCTTTGCTAGCAGGAGCTACATCACTACAACTAACGCCTAGTTTTATCACCGATCTACATCCGAGACGTAAAGCACACACCGGGAAATC
>VZRE01007765.1:0-16121 GCA_013396775.1 Cephalopterus ornatus
ACTTCTCAAATATGATGGATGGTGGCTTAACCCCTTCTGCTGCCAGTTCCCTCAGAACCCACGGATGTATCTTATTGAGTCCCATGGACTTGTGCACCTGCAGGTTCCTTAAATGGTCTCAAACCTGATCTTTTCCTACAGCAGGTGGTTCTTTGTTCTCCCACTCCTGCCTTTGCCTTCTGTGACTTGGGTGGTCTGGCTGGAGCACTTGCCACTGCAGACCAAGGCAGAAAAACGTCACTGAGTACCTCAGTTCTTTTTCATGACCCTAGGCAACCATGTCTCCCCTTTCTTCCAGAGAGGGCCATGCATCTGTCAACAGGAATATTTTGAGTTCAGCTGAATCTGTGATTGATAAATTGTCCTGCTTCTCAGAACCTTTTAGCCTTGGCTATTGTTATTATCTCTGAATTAAAAAAAAATAATAATCCATGTGAGAAACTTTTAAAGTGCAAAACAAAGGAAAAACCTGTACTTTTTATTTGTTTGCTAAGTGTTTTACATGTCTAAGTTACAATATCCTTTCTCCTTGATTCATCAGACTCCTGCTTATACCTTTTTAGTAGTTAAAAGTAATTGGTATATTTACCTCTTAGTCCCAAGATACTGTTATTTCTTAAGGTTCTTTCTTCCCCTTCTCAGATGCTGGATTTTTCTTGCATAATACTGGAAGCTGTCTGCGTAAGGATATTGCTATAGATGCCACTGCAGACTAACCAGTTGAAATTCAGACACTCCTAATTAGGTAGTTTTGTTTTTAATTAAGAAAAAAAAGAAGAAAAGGTTTAGCTTTTGGGGGATTTAACAACTTTTTATGTAGCTCAACACACAAACATTACTTCTGCACTTTTAATGTCATTTTATATAAGCCAAAACACATGCTTTTATTAATTTTTTTCTTGGTAGGCTATTATTTGTCCTGAATTTTTTTTTTCACTTCACTTCTTTATCCACTGTGCTTTCTCCAAATCTACTTATCCTTGGTAACTGTTGCCACATCCAGTAGTCCCTGTGGATGCCATATGTAAATGACCTTTAACTGTAAATTTGGTTAACAGATTTTAACTCTGTTGTCAACTTTCTTCGAAAATTTCATTTGCCTTGAAACCATTTTAGTCTGAGACGTAAAGCAGAATTTAAAGGGCTTTTTTTCTCCAGAATTTAAAGGAAACTTACCACATCTCCTTCAAGCTAATATTCTATTTAAAAATACCAGTTTCAAAATTAGATAAGCACAGCTTGCCTTCTTGTGATTATACATTTTGACTGAGTCTAATGTGATATTAAACGCATTTTTTTCTAGGGTTTTTTTTGCTTTCTTACAGATAATTTTGCCCACAGAACAGCAGTCCGGCAAGCACTAGCCAATGACAAAGACTGGCAGGGAAAATTTTTGTCTGCGGCTCTCCCCTTGATAGAGAAGCAGCACAATGAGGTTGCTTATCTGGTACCTTGGTGTCAACTTGGAAAGCCTCCAAAGGAAGGGGGTGAGCTTATCTTTTCTTTTGGTGATTAAAGTTACCGATAGTAACAAAAAATGGTTTAAAGTTTAAACCAGCTGTTGCATGGTTTTATAACCCCTTTATGTAACAAATGCATGTTCGTGCACCCATGTGAAAAAGGTGACATAACATAGACAAGGGACAGAGTTTTTAAGAAGGATTTTACAATAACATCAAGAACTGACTAGAGCCTAGCTCATTAAGGTTGTTGATGGTCAGGGTTGTGAATTGCTAAATTGACATGCAAAATGGCAGTGCCATAGTAGCGCCCAGAGCAGTCGTCCCAGACTTCATTTGTCCATCCATCAGTGACAGGGGGTTCCCTGGATATACTGGGGATGATGATTGCTCTCTTTCACAGAGATTCTTCTCTTTTATCAATTTGCTTTGTTACTGATTGTTTTGATTCTTTTGCATAATAGTTTAAAATAAATTCCCTGCTTTTTAAAGATACAAGCAAGTCAACCATACTTGCTTACAGTCATAGGTTAGGTGTCAGAATCCTGTCCTTATATATTTTAACTCGCTCTGTAGCAAAAGTGATGTTAATAGTATTGACTGTTCCCCAGTTTGCAAATATTTGTAGAATTTGTTGCATGAAGTAACATGGAACAGGCCTTTCTTCAGCCCTCAGCATGTGCATATATACAGTAATCTTCGTTGTTTATTGCCCCAGGATTCTGTATTTTATGCTGTTATAGTTGAATTTGAAAGCAGTCCAGTTTTCTCCTAAATCTGGAGAGATGACTTTTCAGGTGCTTTGTTCCTGTTGTAGTCCATCTCCAGCCCACTGCTGGAGAATGAGACCAGACTTATAGCAAGTGTCTGGCTTGCTTTTACAGTGTCAGCAATTGTAATCTGAAGTAACTACCTGAACAGAAAGAAGACTTTTAGCAGGACTGGAGTTTTTTGGCAAATTATGCTGTTTCTCTACAGCTAAGGGAGATTATTTAGCAGAGCAGAGGTGCTAAACCTAGTCGTAGTATGTTGGTTATGTCTTCAGACCTTGCTGTGGCCAACTGCCAGGAGTCAAAGGGGTTTGTAATGTCATAAACCACTTCAATACCAGAAAACATCACCAGTCTTAGAAAAGTCCACTTGGCGTTGCTCAAGCAGCCACCCAGATCCCTCAAACATGTATGAGCGCTTGTGATTTCTGCAAAGTAGTCTGAATCTCCCAAAATTTCCAGGCAACACTGAAAATTTGCGCTGGATGCTGGCATGAACAGGCAGTTTCCTGCTGAACCCAAGTGGCAGGAAAATGCAGTTCTGATTTCACAATAAATACATCAAGGCCATGACACACTGTACCATAACTGACATTAATTTGTGTATTTCCTTCCCTGTGGTGGTGTTTCCCTTCTCTTCTAGGGGTATATGAATGGGTTACTTTCCAGATGAGGCCTGGTGGGCCAGCATTGTGGGGTGAAGCATTTCGAGCTGCAATCAATGCTCATGTCAACACAGGCTATACCAAGCTGATTGGTGTTTTCCACACAGAATATGGATTACTTAACACAGGTACTACTCAATTTCTGATACAGACCTTGGCAGGGAAGGGGCAGAGGGTGAGGGGCAAGCCCTGGTCCTGGATCAGGATTGGCCAGCTTGCTGAAAACATTGGTGTGGATCACTAAAGTCCTGTAAACAGTCCTTGAACCTAGCTTTGTTTGTTGGGTTAATAGCCTTAAGCTCGTTGCCAAAATCTTAAAAGTCTCTCAGGTCTGATGTTGAAGTCAAACTGTGTAAATGCTCAGTAAAGGATCATCCCACCACTGACTTGCCTGGAGAACTCTTTCTGCTAACTGCAAGGCTTTTAACAGATGAAGGCAGATTGCTAGGACTTACAGTGCATGCTGTACTGCAGCATAACAGTATTCAGCTGACTTTATTTGTACTTTCTCAGTCCACGTGTTGTGGTGGAACGAGAGCCCAGATCACCGGGCAGCAGGAAGACACAGTGCCCATGAAGATGCCAGAGTCGTAGCAGCTGGTAAGAGATAATGGATCCAGAGAACTCACTCATGTTACCTGCGTGCATGCTGAGAAAAGTATTACTTCTCACTGGAAGTCATGTCTTAATTAAACATGCGTTTAATTTCAGTGCGCGACAGTGTCAGGTTCTTGGAGTCCCAGCAAAATGCACTCCTGATTCCTCTGCAGTGCTCACCACTGAAATAACCCTCTTCTAAAGGATGTAACCGACGGCAAAAGAGACAAGATGGAAGTGCCGTCAGCAAGCGACATGGATCCCCATACCCTCGTGAACTGAGCTGTTCTTCAGCTGACCAAAAATGGATGCAAAATGCTGATCACTAGCTATGTAAATCAGCACCCTGCTGTCAGTTGTTAAAAAGGAGTTTATGGTGATGTTCCTGCCTCTCCAGGATAAAGAACTTGAGTCATATCACATATGACACAAATCACACTTCACTAATCTTTAATTTTCTTTAATTTTAACCCGTAAGTTCTCAATACTTTTTTGAATAGCTAAATTCCTTATCAAACCTACTAAGTTAAGTGTTCTTTTCCAACACTGCAGTCAGGAATGGTATCATTCTGATAACATATTTTGGTGCCTCTTATAATTATCACATCGTGGTTATTCCATACTGGTTTAAGAAGGAATGCTCCCACATATATCTTACCCAGTTATGTTTTAATCTGACATCTCACTGGGATACTCTGTATTAATTCTGAGCAAAGTAAAACATCAGTGTGGCTGGAGTTGGACTTGGGTGCTACAGTGGAGCTGGTCAGGTGGTGTGGAGCACCCTCTTCTGCAATTTATAGGTACTAACTATAAATTGCAGAGCACTTGGGAGGCTATTCCACATGTTAATCACAGACCTGCAATGAGCAATTGATTTAATTTCCCTACTGAGGTATCTTTGTGCATTTTGCCTAATGATTATTGCTTGCTTAAAGTGCATTAAGATCTCATAGAAAGCACCAAAAAACAGCCGTAGGTAATTATGCTTATGTCCAAAGTACAACTTACATCTCTGTAATGAAAATTCAGAGACAGGTACTTGAGTTGGGATTTAAACATCCAGAGAAGTTTGTTATGCTCTGCAGCTGCATTTGACAAATAAACCAAACACTGTTTTCATGACTTGTTAGAGACCTCTTTATTTACTAGCTTTAGAAGCTTAAAGTAGCACTTAGCTTTCAAATCTTTGATTGCCTGATATGTACTCCATGCTAAGTTGTAGAGATACTGGAATGTTATGCATCGAAGTCCACAAGAAAACAAAACCAAGCAAAACAAAAACTTCTGTGCTCCACAAAAGAACAAATGCAAAAATGACACTTGTGAAGACCAATGGTGCTAAAACAGCTTTATTTTTTACTTAATACAAGGCAGAGTGCCTTTTAATACTTCACATAACAGATA
Organism: Cephalopterus ornatus; assembly: GCA_013396775.1. Taxonomy (NCBI): domain Eukaryota; kingdom Metazoa; phylum Chordata; class Aves; order Passeriformes; family Cotingidae; genus Cephalopterus; species Cephalopterus ornatus. The sequence continues at coordinate 4,900 of VZRE01007765.1, forward strand.
TTAGCAAATACAAATATATATACTTTTTTTTTTGCTTTTAATGAAAATGTCCACTTAAGGATTTAACTTAGAAATTTCAGTTGTGAAATCTCTCTAGATTTTTGCAAAGTTAACAGATATTCCAGTGCAAAAATAGATCCCATTACAGATAGCATAAAGTGCTTGGAACAAAGGGCCAACTATAATTCAGGAGGGAAAGATAAGCACAAAGTGGTGGTTTAACCAAGGGGAAAATCCAACAACTCCTTACTGAAGTACAAATGTACTAGAAAGAGGGATGCAACATGTCAATAGTACTGAAGTTTAAAATAAGTTAACACCTCAGTGCAGTTTCATTATCAAGAGTGGTTCATATACTGCGTGTGTCTCTAGAGTGATTTTTACCCAACACATACTTGAACCAGTAAAATTAGTGGCTGTCTGAACTTACTCCATGGCAAATCATGCCAGTGTTGCATTATGCTGTCTGTTCAGTACAAACAAGGCAGATCAGAGCTGTGAAATAGTTTGGTTAACATCCACGTTTACTGTAGCGTTTTATCACAGATGGCAGACTCTTTAAGCATGACAATCACAGGGCAACAGGAATCAAGAATCTTTTTTTTTTTGGCGAAGGAAAGAGGATGATGTGTTGTTTCCTGATAAATTAATAATTTAAATGAGCAGCTACCAAGAGCAAACCACAGCCCTTTCAGGACCAAATCTGAATCCTAGAACTCGTTCTGGTTTTACGTGCACTAGTTTGGTGCAGTGCAAAACCTAGGCCCTTCACTTTGGTGACTTGATGCTGATTTGTAACTGATTTTTAGCAATGGTAAGCATCCAGTACATGCTACTTGTTTTCAAGATACTGCAACATACTTGCAGCCTATTACAGAGAAATGGCTGTAGCTCAGCTGTTTCCGCACCTGGAAGTCTGATGTATTGATTACCCTGTACTCATCCCCATAGAGTGATGCCATAAAGGTAATAACAAAGTATGTTTTAAGTGAGGTATACGGATCCCCTTTACACTCCTTTCTCAATCCCCTTAGCAATGTATTATACAGATTAAAAAAAAAAAAAGTATGAAAAAGGCACTTCTGCAGAGCCTGGAGTAAGCTCTAACTTTACCTCAAGATAGGACATGGAGGGACTGTGAACTTGGTTTAACTGCGTTTTAAAAATGCTGAGTTGGTCAGTGTTAGCAAGTGTACTTGGAAATAGGTCATCAACCTTCTTCTGGCTCATGCCAGCTTCTTCACTATTTGCTGGGCTGCTATGGACATTCACAGAAGAAAATGGTCCATGATTGATTCATGGAGTAGCATCAAGAACTAGTGCTGAAACTGTAGGTGTTTAAGGCAGAGACATGACAAAGGAATAGCCCAGGAACTGCACTTAGGTTCAAACCACATTACCGAACCCATTTCTGAGTGTAAAAGCAAGACAGAGGGGCCCTGAAAGCATACTCTCCCTGTGACTGTTGTACCATGTGAACAAGAATTGGTTGTTCTTACTATATAATTTCCCCTCTAATATTATTCTGGCCTTGTAAAACTTGAAAAATTGACTGGTGAACTGCAGTGCTACTATTTTGAACTACCTTGTTCTCCAAGGGGATTTTTACTGAAGCAGTTGTCACATGTATAATGAGTGTATTCTCCAGTTAGGGATCACCTAATGACTGAAACTACACTACACAACAGAAAAAGAAACTTACACATTAATGTTATATCAGTTTCCAAACAGGAAAATTTTAGGTGAACAACTTGCAGTAATTGCAGATAGCAGCTGATTGCTAGAATCTGGATCCTGGTCAGATCATGAATGCAGCTATCCACCAAATGGATAGAAAGAGAGCATAGCATTGAGGCATAATGTGAAGAAATACTGTGGCTACAAAGATCAACTGAAAGCATTTTCAATCCCTAATTATGCTACCTACATATTTAAAGTCATAAATAATACTGTTTAAAAAAAAAATCTACATCTCATGTCTAGTTTTTATCTGGCAAAACCAGAAATGGCAACATGCTTGTGCTAAGCAGTACTTTCAGATGATGGGTACCTTTCTGGTGCAAAGCAGGGGTTAAAGAGCAGATACTACAAATCTGAGTGACAGCTCACAACTTAGCATTTGCTCTTGGCATTAGCAGCTTGTACAACTACTGAGTTCGCTGCTGTGGTCCAAACCCTAGGTCTGCTTCTCACCCACTTCCTCCAACTAGATATACATGCAGCTGCTGCAGTACCTCAAAGGAGCAGTAAAGTACTTAGCTACACAAATACCTAGTCAGAGTATGTTATTGATTGTGATGCTGGTGGGACAATCGTATGCATTTGGAGGGTACACAGTTCTGCATATCACAACTTGCTGATGAAGATACATGGTTATGATGGCCCATCTCTTGCCATCCCACCTCCACAGTACTGCTTTGTGGCCTCAGATTTGTCACTACTGATCTATACCAGCCTAGAAAAAGCAGCTGGTAAGGTAGGTTCTCAACCTAAGGCTACAACACTGGTGGTGACTTTTCTTGCCGCTGACTGTTCTGGTACATTCATTGCCAGCAATGGATGTAGCACCAGCAAAATTCCCACTCCTGACATGAATGTTCTAAAAACTGAAACATCCATGTCTACAATACCTGTAAATAACCACTGGCCCTGATTCCTCAGTGAATTATTTTAGCCACCCTAAGAAAAACATACTGTACAGAACAAGATACAGTATGGTTTAAAGCCCACAGCATCTAGTGGGTGCATTACCACAGGTTCAGAGTTATACTGTAAGGAGTTAAGTTCAAGTCTTTCACTTGAGAACAGTACAAGACGACTCCATGAGGCACTGCCCCTGTAAAGGAATTGTTTTCATTGCATTGAATTGCATTGCATTGAATGGTTATCAGTAGAGTGTCCAGTTTCTTTTCCTCTAGCTTCTTCTTTGGGAGTATCCTATCCCAGGGAAAGGAAGTTTGCATTCTCCTCATCATTCCTTTGATGAAATTGGCTCACACACAACTTTCTTTTACCTTCTCATCTTGCAGGAAGGAATTAAGGATTGCAATGTCTACCACAGTCTGGTTTTTGTGCAATGACAGGTCCTTGGTATGGTCGTCGTCACTTTGGTCCTTAGCAAAATTTACAAATACCTACAACAAAAAAAAGAGCATGTCACACAGCACCCTGGATTTTCATTAATTTGGGGCATTTAAACATTGGGCATCCTGAAATAGTCCTGGAATTCAGTACTCTACTTTGTTAAAAGGAAGGGCCAGTATATTAGTGGATTTAATCCTACCTCTGCACAAAGAAGCTTTGGGCATCCAGGCTACTAAAAACTTACTTGGTCAAGTGTCGTCTGAGAAACGGAGTAGTCTTCTATGTGGAGTCTCTTTTTGTTCTGGGAGAGAATACTGAATATTTTGGCCAGGGAGGATGGTGAAGAAGGAAGCTGGTACTGCAGCATATTCCGATGCTTTTCCTTCAGGACACTTCCAGGGAAGGCATGCCCAAAGAACTCCTCAACAGGCTTCAGGTCTGGGTTTGCCCCTGCAATTCTCACCACTATGGTGTAGCCATCTCCAAATCTGCAAACAAGAACACCAGCACAGGACTTAAGTGCTTCAGAAATAAAAGTGCAGCTTGAAATCCAGCAGCATTTCCCACAGTCAGAATAGCAACAGGAACGCTGCATGAGGAATTAAAAGCCTGACTGTATCTCCCTAAAAATGCAGACAACTCTGTGGTGTAAGTGAAAAGAAAACAGCTACCTGTTCTTTAGATGCTGGACACTGCCCAGGCACCTGAATCGCCCATTGACCATTATCGCCATTCGAGTGCACAGGGCTTCACATTCTTCCATGCTGCAGGCAAAAGTAACTTCATTAGCACTGCAAACAGCAGTGAAGGGCAGAGCAGCCAAGCTGAGCTTAGCATCCAGCCCTGGCAGATGCAAAAGCCAGGGTACGACACAAAGTGGGCCGCTACTTACCTGTGAGACGTGAGCACCACTGATCTCCCCTCCTTGATTACACTCAGAGCACAGTTCCACAAGAAACGACGTGCTTTGGGATCCATCCCTGTTGTTGGCTCATCCTGCAAAATGTGTACAAAAAAACCCAGATTACACTGCTACATTCCACTTACAAATACCTCGTCTTTGAAATGACCTGTCCATTCTGATTAAGAATATTGGAAACACTGAAAATAAGCAAGTTTGACTCATTTTCTAAAATGAGAAAAAAATTTATGCTCCAAATTTTAAGTCAGCAAAGTCATCCTTTTCAGAACTGAGAAGTACTGCTTATTCTGCAATTACAGTATGTTGAAATATCCAGTTCTAAGACAAATTGAAGCCAATTAGCTTGTTCAAATACAGCACAAGTCTACTTTCTCATGCACTCTGAACTTCAGTAATTCTAGTATCTGTCCTCAATTTTAATCTAAAGAACAGTAAGTTATTTATTTCCAATTTTCACTCGATTATTAAAAGCACATTCAGATTTGCTCATGTCCAGGAGGAAGGCTGTAATTTTTTGTAGGCACAGAAATCTTGAAGCTGCTGACAGCTTGGCATCATGTTGAAGACCCCCACTTCACAGTGATTTTCCAGAAACTTTATAGCTTGCACCCAAATAGGGAACATTTATTTCCATGTGCTATTTGCTCACGTTTAAGTGACTAATGATGTATTTAAACATTAGTTGGACATGAAATAGCTATTCTCCATTTGAACCTGGTTTTTCAGTTCTGTGAGAAGACCATTAATGAGCAAAGGTTGCAGACTCACCAGGAACACCACAGGTGGCCCTCCAATGAGGGCAATGGCTGTGGAGAGCTTGCGCCTGTTCCCTCCACTGTAATTCCCAGCGTATTTCTCTCCGTATTTCACAAGGCCCAGTTTCCGAATTGCCCACTCGCCAACCTATGAGAGACAGCACAACACTATCTTGAACCAAGCACAGCAACATCCACGCAAGGAGATTTTTCTTATGAGCTTTGGCTTTGAAAGCAGTTTTCAGAAGGGCCGTTCATCCAAGGACGTGATGTGCGCGGATACGGGTTTTGAAACACCCTGTTCACCTCTAGAGCAGGATATGTGTAATCCTGTCCCTGGGAGGCCTGAAAAGTCAAATGGCTGCAGCTTGTCAGCCAGTGAGCGTGAGTTCAACACCAGCTGAGCCACATTAACCACCGGTCTAGTGCTCTTAGCAGCACCAGCTTCAGAGTGCTTTCCTCCTCCTGTGGGATTACAGCAGGGATATGGTCACTACTGACACACAACAATCCCACTGTGGTGCATCTTAGCCCTTCAGACAGATGGGATGTGGTTTTTTATTCAGGAGTATCCCTAATGGTGACAGTAGGCAGGCATTGTTGCCCTGCAGACTAAAATGGGGAAAGGATCCAGCTACTATTTGAATCACATGCAGAACTGGGTCCCTTTTTATATAGAGCTGGTAGGAACATCAAACAGAAGAACTCAGCAGCAATCTTAGAAGGAGCCTACAATTTTCACCAATCATGCCTACTTTTACAGAGCAATTCAAGCTATTTGGACATACCCCATATATCATCTACCTTCAGCAGTTCCTGTTCTGTAGCACCCAGATCTCATACAGTGAAAACTGCTGTTAATTCAAGGAAACTGAGAAGGGTGCTGTATGTTGCTGGCAGCTGTGATTAATTGCCTCAAGACTGTTAATGTACCCCCATGTCTGAATGCTGAAATAGCAGCACTTTAATGATGCAGCATGATCAACTGGAATGCTGTAACAGACAGCATGGGGCTTCTGTTAAGCTACAGAATTTGGTTCCTAGGACTCTGACAAACTAACCCTTGACAGCAGGTGAGGTAAGCAGTAAGACCTGCAGCTCCACAGCCCTTAAATTCTTAAAGAAAGGAAGTCGTTCAGTGGAGAGGAGGATCCACCATGAGAACGCAGGACCCAAATTATCTGCCCTTGCTTTTAGTACGCTTTTCTAGGCAACACTGAAAAAACACCACAACTTTTGGGTTGCCCTGAAGGAAAGGGGGGCAGATTTCACCATACAGTACCTTCAACACATTCATATCATGGCATTATATGTCTTGCAGCGAGGGTGCACATAAGAACTTGCAAATTGGTCACTGGGGTGAGTCCTTTGGTGTTTCATTTACCTTGCAGACTTCTTTCTCTGGAACACCTCTCAGGAGCGCAAAGAACTCCAAGTGCTCTCGCCCCGTCAGCAGTTCATTAACAGCATCAAACTGTGGGCAGTAGCCCATGTTCTGATGGACTTCTTGAATGTTGGAGAGGATACTGTAGAATAAAAAACCCTTTGTTAGGGTTTCAGGAGTACATGCTGCTAGTTTAGATGTTAAAAGGAGGAAAGTGAAACAGCAGTTTTGGAATCACTGAACTAACAAAAATACAGTATCCTCAAAGTCTGTCTCAGCCAAGTTACTTTTTCTCTCTCCCCACAATTCCAGTCCTTTTTTTAAAAAAGGACATTTAAATGTGAAACAGCAGGTATGCAGAAGTGACTACCAGACTAAATCAATTTTCTTAAGGCCACTGAAGTACTTTACCAGACCTGAACAAGGGCTGAAACAGATGCCAGGAGTTGTAAAATGGAAAAGTGCAAGTGAGCTTAGATGTGGAAGTGGAACAACAGCTGCAAAAGCTGGAGGAGAAAGCAGCAAAGGACCTACTTCCACACAAAGCAGAGGAAAGATGCATTGTCTTTCACCTGTTTCCTTTGAGGAAAGCTTCTCCTCCTGTCACATCTGTATCACCAGTTAGCATCTTAAAAGTGGATGACTTGCCAGCACCATTTACTCCCAGGAGTCCAAAGCACTGGGGATATAAAAGAGCACAGTGTGTTTGAGAATGGGATTCAGCTGCATCACTTTCGGCACTGACAAGAGGGGAAGAAGCAAACAATCCTCAGGATAGCTGGAAAGACTCTTCAGTGCATTTTCAAAAGAAGTCTTCTGGGCTTTTATTTTAAAGTATAAACCTTTAGGCCGGGAAAATGAAGGAACTGTGGTGTCACCATGGTACGCTGTTACCATGCTGTATCCGTGCAAGACCTTGGATACTGGAGTTTGCCTTTGAAGATACTAAACTGTGTCTGGGACCAGAGTCCAGAGACACAGAATCAGAAACTGCTTCAGCTTCCAATTTCTTCTGATGTAATTTCAACATTCATTTGGTTTTGATCTTACTCTACCCTGTGCTGTCTTGTGGCTCTTAAAATGCTGCAGTAATAGCAAAACAATGTATTTGACAGATAAGCTTACCTCTCCAGGGGGGATTCCAACACAAATCCTATCAACTGCTGGCTTTCGCTTCATTCTGTAAATCTGAAACCAGAAGGAAAAAGAATGAGAAGGGCAATGTCAAAGAACTCTCGTTAGAGCCATACATACTTAACGCTCCAAACTTGATCCAAATTTGACCCCACTAAATTCCTCTGATAAGGCATTGTGAACTGCACAGTTTTGTGTCAACAAGTAGAAATGCAGAAGTTCTCTGTCACCTTGGTTAGCTCCTTGATTTCTAAGATGTCACTCTGTCCTCCTCCACTAATTATCCTCTGCCTCTCTCTGGTTACATCCTCATCTTCATCATTCACGGGAGGCAGCTTGGCATAGACAGGCCTGGAGAGAACAATGTGAGAAAGGCTTACCAGAAGATGACAGGGCCTTCACAGATAATATTCCCCCTATTTCATAGGGGACACCAATGAAAACATCACTTGCCTGTAGTGGAGCAGGGGAGAGGACAACCTACCTGGGTTTTATGAAGAACCTGTACTGGATGAGCACTGTGATGAGAAAAAAAACAACACCCTCTACTGCCATGGCAAAGAGGTTCCTTCCCACCAGGTCCCATGACAGAGGGGACACAAAACGATTCTCTCCTGCCAAAAGAAGATGAAACACACAATGACTTTTCCAGAGCAAGAGGAGTGGGCTAGCATTTCTTCCCGCCGCGTTCACCAAGTTGGGCACTGGGACAACTGGCAATCAGCAAGGTGCACGAGGGAAGGGATAGGCCACACGAGGGGCCAGCTGTGGCTGCGTACACATCTTTTACTGTAGCAAAGTTGGGACTTGGGCCCAGAGAATTCAGTCTGCCAAAGAAGAGCTGGCTCACCTTTTCAAAAGGTTAGTGAAGCACAGAAAGACTATGACTCAGGCCTGGCATCTGCATGCCAGAAAAAAAAAAATATCCAGAACCTCAGCCACCCATCAAGAGTTGGCCTAGTGGTCCCCTCCATACAATTGCCTTAATGCATATTTATTTAATTCCCTTAACTCAAAACACTGGGGTTCTGTCTGCCAGGTTATCTTCAATGCTTGTAACAACCTAAAGTGGATGGCTGGGGGACACTTGCCACCTTTGATCAGATCTGTGCTGCAAGTTGTGCAGCAACTAACTTTAGTTCCTGAAAAGCTAGAAAAGCTTATCCAGAGCAGACTCAAGATTTCTCTGTTCCTTTCAGGCCATTGTCCCTGTGATAAATAATTTCACTCACCAAACCTCTCCAGAGCATCAGCCATGGCCTGGTTTTTCACCATGTCAATGAGTCCCCGCCCCAGGCAGAAGTGGGGGAAGATGAGGAAGACAGACTTCAGGATGTCATTGATGTCCTTCAGCTTCTGTTAAGACAAAATCAAGTGCCAGTGAGCAACCTGAGCAGAAAGAAGCCACCACCTGCCAAGGGTGACCCATGTTATGTCTGACCCCACCCTCCCTTCCTCAACACTGCAACTCCACAAAAATTCAAGGATTAGAAATGTTCTCCCAAGGGCCAGTGCCTTGGCTCCTCTGAACAGTCAGCATTGTTGAGTTGCTCAAGATTCTATTAACACAGGCAAACTGCAACAAAAGGAAAGATTTCTCCAAACACTCAGAGTCTAAAAGGCACTCTCTGCAAACAATAACATGTAAAAGGGCTAGAGGTTGAGGAGACGGGGAAGTTGTGCTTGCACAAACTGGTTATGTCAGTGGCTCTGGGCAGCTCCTCCCTATCCCATATTAGAGGCTCTAATACTTTTCATCTGTTGTCTTCCAGTTCACTTAGCCCACAGATTGAACTGATAGCAGCCTGAGGAGGGGTTCCTGTTCTGCCAGACACTCTTCTAGCATGTACTTATTTTTACTGAGCTAAAACAGGCTTTGTAACAAAAGGAACCATCATCAAGGCTCCTTGCCCCCTTATGCACACAGGAAGAGGTATAATCAACAAATAGCTCCCACAGGGTCTCCAGAGCTTCCTCCCACAACACACCACTGTGGGTCAAATAGGGCTGGCTAAGACATCTTATGCTGTACAAAAGTAGGAGAGGAACTTGCACCTACTTCCCCAGTAGGCATCTGGCTTTGAAAAACTGAATGAGGTGTGTAAGTTCCCAACACAGTTAGAGAGGTATCTACTGCAGGAGGCAAAACTGAGGGCAGCTAAATGCTTGAGTGATTAAATCATCCTTAGTAGATGAACACTGCCCTTCATTAGTAACATACAAACAATTCCATCTGAACATAAGAAAATTGTTTGAGGGTTTTGTCTGTGGGGTTTTTTTTGTTTGTTTGTTTTTTTTTTTACCCTAAGAGGGATTGAGAAGTGGAAGAGGTTGCCCAGAGGGACTATGGAGTCTCCATCCCTGGAAATGTTAAAATCTGANTGTTGCCAAGAGGGACTATGGAGTCTCCATCCCTGGAAATGTTAAAATCTGATGATCCTCAGCAAACTGCTGTAGCCTTCTCAGAGGTTGGACTAGACAATCACAGGAGGTCCCTCCCCATCTTAACTATTCTGTGAACATTGCTGAATTGGGCTTTAACCCATTTCCACCAGAACCTCTGTTTAAACTGCTGCCAAAGCTAATGGGTACAGGCCCTGGCCTAGATTTTCTGAAGAACTGGCTGCTAAAGGCAGCATGGCACCAACATGGAACTGTATTGCAGCAGCACAAGACAAGTGAGAACTTCTGGGGAAACATACGTTGTTGGTGAAGAGCTCCAGGACAAAGGTGGCCACGCTGCCGTTGATGCCAATGAAGAGATTGACACTGGTCAGCACAACATATGCTGTGCTGGGGATTTTGAACACGAAGGAGGCTGGATACATGAGAGGGGTGATGGACCACCTGGCAAAAAGAAAGGCAGCAACATCAGGTAAGCACCTGCCGAGTCTAAGAGCCTTCCCAGTCATTATCTGAAGAGAAATCTCTTACCCATAGAGAAACAGAAGGAGTGCCAGCACAGGCAAGTTGGAGGAGGATACATAAGACTTCTGCTGGAAGCAGATGAAGATGATGACAACTAGTGTGGCTGGAACAATGTAGTTGCACTTAAAGGGAAAAACATGACTTTAGATTTCTTTCCCAATGACAAAAAAAGGTATCTTCCTGCTCTAATCCAAAACTCTTTAGTGTTCCCAAAGCTGTTTTTAATGTGAGACTCTTAAAATTGTCATATATATAAACTACAATGCAGTACATGAATTTTCATTTCTTGGTCCCTCTAGAAGTAGCCAGTAGACTCTCAGAGGTTCTGGACACATGTTATAAAAACCTGCTTTGGACAAAGCAGAACAAGGGGCTACACAAGCAAACATTTTGGGGCAATTATTTTAAAGTGACATAATAAATGCTGATGATTGAGCCTTTGGTTGTCCTCCCATCCTCTCTTGTGCTTCCTGTCCCACTCAAGTGAACTGCCCCAAGAGACTGAACACAAAAGTCATGGTCACAGTGCTTATTCACTGAAATAACATGGTGCCCGCTGGCCCAAACTGCACTTTGCACTTCAGTGCAAGACACCCTGCAAAAAGAGAAGGGAGGACAGTTTAGCACATCTGAAGCCCTTACCATGTCCCAGACAAAGTTGGCCAGCCAGTAGATCACAGGCTTCACACCACTGATGAACTGCAAGTGTTTAGCCTTGCTGACACGTTCTTGAATAAGGAAAACCACAAAGCTGGCAGGAACAAAGGACATGGCAAAGATCACACAGATGGAGACGAGGACATCCACAGAGGTGGTCATCCTGGACAAAAAAAAAAAAGGAAGAAAGCAAAGTGCTTGTATGGTGGTGCTGGCTCCTTTGAGATGAAATGAAGCAGCTCATCCAGGGCAAAGCAGAAACTGTTTCTTCTACTGTTCTTCTGGCATCTCAAGGACAACACCACAACCTGCAGACTGGTTAAGAACTTCAGTGTAATAGACTGCTTTCTGCTTTCCT
>VZRE01007765.1:21932-38790 GCA_013396775.1 Cephalopterus ornatus
CTGGAGAGCAGAGATTACAGAAATTTACAGGAATGTATTTTCTGCCTTATCTCTCTGAGCCTTGATGGGAGGATTCAATAAGCTGTGGATCCTGCACTGTTCACTATTCCTAAAGGCAAATAAATATACCACCACTCCTTTTGCAGCCTCAGCCTTCAGATCTGCAGTATTTTTTCTGTAATGAAAAAGAGTATCCACAAGAAAAGAACAGGCCTAAGGCACAGCAATACCTGGATCTATGTCTGAATCATTAGGATCAAATGCATCATCTTCTGTAAATGGACGAAGGCAGCTCTGTCTATCTCCAAACACACGTCTGTTCCTTCTGGCTGGCAATGTCCCATCTGAAAATAATGCAGTTATACTTAGCTGAACTGCTTCAGTTAATCTCCAATTAGCCCCAGAAAAACCAAAGCAATATCATTTTCATTTTACATGTCTTCTATTTGCAAACTGAGGAGCTCATCTGGAATCACCCCAGTGCAGGTAAAAGTAAAACCAATACCCTCACTCTACAAAGGGTCATGTTTTATGCACCATATCTTGTGTGATGTTCCAGAAACAACTTATAGAGTGCATTGGACAATATTTTTTTTCCATTTAGGCAGGGAAACAGCATTATAATAAAATTCGCACTTGTTATGCATATGACTACAAGTGCAATTTGCTAGCACTAGTTTATCAGGAAATGTTGTTATGAGCACTCAGTGCAGTGATATGCTCTCAAAAAGTCACTTGGTCCCTACTGTGGTCTGACCCTGTCAAGAGTTCCTGAGAGTAGACAGTAGTGTCAGTCAAGTAATTTTCTGTACACTCAGACACTAGAAGCTCTTCACTATTACAAAATAAACATGCTACCACTGAGTCAACTGAAGTTTACAGGATATAAAAGCATGCATTAAGTATACTAAGAACAGCTATTTTAAGTTGTTAGAAATACTAGCACACCAGAGCTCCTGTTCAGTCTCAAATAGGGTCTGTCACACCTGTAGGGGATGTGTCACTCCAGTAAGGGACAACTAGACCCACCTGAGGTTTCTGCATCCACACCACTATCATCAGCCACTTTCAGGAAGATCTGAAAAGCAATGGTAAGTGTCAGTGAAAAAAAAAAAAAATCAAAAAAGGAACAACAGTGTGGGGATTGCTTCAGGAGATGCCATAAGAGAACATAAGACCGACAAATGCAAAAAGAAAACAGAGGATACCGTTTATCCCCTGCATGACAGGGACATGGATTTTGTGGCTTCTCTCCAGTTTCCAGGAGACAGCCTGTTGCCATATACCAGCTGTTCCCCCTTTCCCATGGCAGTTCTCATTGCATCTCAAACATGATCTCTTTCCCATATCTCAGAAACAGACCTAGTAAGTAAACCTGGGGAATCTCATCTTTCCCCGTGTCTGGCAGTGTTCACACTCTTGCTTGCATAGGCACCTTTGTGGAGCTTGTCCTTAAGCCAGACACAGCCCATTGCCAAATTGGAGGTAACAGCCAAGATCTTCACAGCTGTAAAGGACCTAGAGGGCAACCCCAGTAAGTTACACCACCGTTTCAGTTTCCCCTGTCACTACTTAAAAATAAACAAATAAAAAAAGACATTTCACATTGACAGGACATAAAGTGCATGATACTTCTGTGATAAAAAAGGGAGACTTGTCAGTTGGAATAAATCCTAAAACCACAAAAATAACCCTGACAATGGCCTATGTCTACATTGTTTCTGTAATACATGGTGTCCAGTACTGAAATGTATGTTTTCAGTTGAGTGCAACACACAGCATCCTGAAGAATAACCCAGACATTAGAAGCCGAAGAAGGGGCCACTTCACATCTCAGTGAAGTGCAACTGAGTACACAGGACCCATCTATGCTTGCCTGTACTACATTTCAGTTTTTAGTGCACACCACTATGAGGACACACTTAAACAGGGTAAAAGACAAACCATTTTGGAGGGGTATGCAAAGCAGCCTGTTCCATAATAAACTTTTACGGAAAAAGACTCCATCTCATTCTTAGTTCTGACATGATTAATTTTGCCTAGTTTAAAACGAAAGAAAATTGTCAACTCACTAACCTCTTCCAGGGTAGTTTCAGAGATGCCATAGCTGGAAATTCCAAGATCAGAAAGACGGTCATCAATTTCATGGAACAGCTCCACAAAAGCTCCCTCTTTAGCAGCCTTGTATGGCAAGACATAGGTTAATTCATGGCCAATGTCCTCCACTAGTCTGGCCTCAGGAACATGTTTTGTAATGAGATTTGAAATCGCAGAGACATCTAGAAAAAAACAAACACAAAAGACAGTTTTCTTCTGGCTACTCCTCATTATGTGGAAAAAAGAGCTCAGTCTGAAAAATCTTGCCAGAAGGAAAGGAGGGAAAATGGGACATCTCTGCAAAGCAGCTCATTTCCATGGAAAGCCTCGTTTCTTTTTACATTTAACACTGGATGAAAGCCTGGACCCAAGCTTAGCTATACTTCTTATGTGTAGAATTTGGGAGAGCTTTTACATGCTACTGGAAGATCTGCAAGTCACTGATGTACAGTCCATCAACATTACAGCTCTAGCAACTATATAGTCTTTGCTTATTAACTCTCAGGAGAGCTTGAAATCAAAATGGCTCACTCAAGAAAAACATTTGAATATTTACAGATTTAAAAATACCATCTCTGTAAATTTAATAGGTGTCCCAAGACTGTAGCTAAACAGGGACACAAGGTTAAGGCAGCTGTCCAAGGGGAACTATGGAGCAATCTCAGCACTAGGACTCAACCTTGAATTCTTTTCCAAGCCTCACCTATTGTAAGTGTGTCACTTTCGTGGTCACTGCCAAGGCCAGCATCAGAGCTGCTCTGGGAGACACTGTCATCCTGGTCACAAAAGAGAAGACAAAACATTATTTCCTGCTCTTTAATCAAAATAGGGCCCAATAGATGCTACATTCTAAGTCCAGATGCTGCAGACCGTGACATACCACTGCAAAGGGCTAAAATACAAGTAAGACATCACAGGTATAAAAGTGAGTGTTACAAAAGCATGCATTTCATCTATCCTGTATCTCTCCAATCAGGTTTGGACCACCGGCATTGAAAGAAACAACGTAGATGTACATCCTACGCAACAGTTTAACCAGACATGGCCTGGCATAATACCTCTGAAACACGTAACACTCCTGCTGCTTCTAATAAGCCTGAGACTTCATGAAGAAAAATTAAATATGAGCAGAAAGCATCAGCTGCACCTTTTTCAGATAGGACACTGTGCTGCTGCTGTTTCTGCAGGAGCTCAGAGAGGAATCCACATCCTTCTTGACCAAGGTCAAATAATAGCCTGTTCCCAGGTGGTTCTTCAGGAAGAGAGAAGAGCCAACACAGCAGAGCTTGCCATGGGAAATGATGGCAATCCGGTCCCCCAAAATGTCTGCCTCATCCATGTGGTGTGTGGATAGAATGATAGTGCGACCTGAAAAAGAGCAAGGAAGATGTTGCTGGTAAGTCAAACAAACCTACGTTCCCATGCCAAAGCCACAATCATCTGGATCTTGCCATGAAGTTGGATGGGAGGTTAATGCCACAAGTTTGGCTCCTTTGAGTGAGGCTAACAGCACGGAAAAGGTTCACAACTGCTGTCATGTGTTTATTCTCACCACTCTCTGCTGACCTTCGTCGTGCTCAGCAAAGGCAGGTTTAATTTCACGTCAGCAAGGCTGGCTGCACAGAGCAGAACAGAACACTGCTGAACACCAACAGTGACTTTCGGACTCTAAGTGCCCTCACAAACCCAGTAAAGAACTTTGTTCTGAGCTCTGACATGAATAGGATGGGAAAGGAGGACAGGTGAGAGATCAGAACAACCTTGTCCTGCGTGGTCTTTGTTCATTCCTCAGTGCAGGCAACAACAGATTTGCAGAGACACGTTGCTATTTTGAGAACAGTCATGAAACAGACCGATTTTCTTTTGCCTTCCACAACACGTTCATTAAGAGTAGAGAAAAAAGACATGCACCTACCTTGCCGATACTTCAGAAGCAGTTCCCATATCCCTCTGCGAGAATAAGGATCCACCCCAGCTGTAGGCTCGTCCAGAATGACAACCTTGGAACCACCTACAAACGCTAAGGCAACAGAGAGCTTCCTCTGCATGCCACCTGTCAGGCACAAGAAGAAAGAGGTGTTCAGGCTGATGCAGTGATGAGTGGAACAGCAATACTTGCAGCACGGTGCATAAGGAGCTCTCTGAAAGAAAGCCGACTGACAAGAGCAAGTACTGCTACTGTTTCAGGCCTTCAGGGTCCCACCCCCTTCTCAACAGGATAATCGGTCTGGGTGGTCTTCCCTCAGTGGAGTGTAACTCTCCTCCTACTTTAGGTAACCACATCTTGCATTCCCTTCCACAAGTGAATCATATATCTCAGCACCAGTGGTAGCAAGTCACCAGCTTGGAGGCCTAACCATATTTGGGGATCTTGAGCACAGGTCTCCAGCTTGAGCTGCAGAAATAAGTACCCATGAGACCTCATGGAAGTGTTCCAGAGGCAGAAGCAAGGAATTACACTGCACTCTTCAATACTAAAGCCAACCATGGTCATCTGCTCTCCCTTCCCAAACTCAAATGTGCAGTCTCTACTGACAGTTGAGCAAGACAAAGGCATCTCAGTGTCTCAACTATTTGGTGCAGAATGATACAAGAATCCTGACCCTCTTGAACCAATCAGAAGAACACTCCAGGTCACCAACTGCAGAAGCAGAAGTCAGCATAAAGAATGCTCATACAGTTTGGAAACAGCAAGGGACTTGGAGATTATAGTCTAAGCCACTCTCACCTGAACTCATAAAACCCATAAGAGAGAACAGATATCACATGCAGCTGGACTACATTATGATGGAAACAGGTACAAAATACTCAGAAAAAGTGAGTTACTTTTTATGGCTATTAGATAGCTTGAGATAGTGCAAGATTTTAAAGTTTACTAAGATACATTGATTAGGTACTTAATAAACAACTGATTTCCTTAAGTGCTTAATTGTACAGCACTCTATATCTAACTACAGGATCCAATCAAGGTCCATAATGCAGTCTCTACAAAAGACAATAGAGCATTTCTGGGGGGGAGGAATGTAAAAGAGCAAAACCTACCAGAGAGTCTGCTTGTCCTAGCTTTCAGCTTGTGAGGCAAACCAACATCTGTTGCCATCTGCTCCACCTCCTCTTTCACCTTCTTTTCCGGCAGCCCTTTGAGCCGAGCATAGAACCAGATGTGCTCCTCCACAGTCAGCCTAGGGAACAGGAGCAGCCTCAGGGCACGGTTGAAAGCACCATTCTGGGATTCATTGCATACATTAGCACTGCAGCAGACATATGTTCGCTCAGAAAAACATCTTTTAAGGCTGACGTCTCAGAAAGGAGCTACAGACGGGGAGTGCTCAGCTTGGACCTGACTTCATCGTGTGGGGCTCCATTCATCACCTATATAAATAATCCTCCCTTTAAGGGTGCTTGACAGAGTAGTCCAAACATCCCAAACCACTAGGCACCCAGGAAACATTTAGCCTAGCTGAGTTCAGTGGAATAGATTCTTAAGAGACATGAGAGATGAACGTGTAGGCCCTTGCTGATCATACACAGGCACATAGGAATGTGCTAGTAAACAAAACGTTCCTGTACCAGTCTCACACCACCCCAGTGTGTCACACCATGCACACATAAAAAAAATGACCATCAAAGCTGAAAGCCCACTAGTGTATTCTAAAGAACCCAAATGTCTCTTGGATAACATCAGTTCCGTATCTCACAGATGCTACTCACAAGTCAAACAGCACATTGTGTTGCGGACATACACCCAGGTTCTGCCTGATGGTGCTGAGCTCAGAGCGGATATCTTTGCCCAGGATGAAGGCTGTACCCGAAGTTGGGGGGAACAAGCCAGTCAAGATGGACCTGAAAGACAAACAGAACAGATAAGCAGGTTCCTTGGTTCCACCAGGAAATAGCTGCTGTGCATGCCAGGATGGCTGAATGAAGAGTGGGCAGAAGCCCTGGGGAACTCCCACATCAAGAAAGTAGTCTGAAAAACATCTCACTAATGGATTTTAAAAAAAAAAATTAGCTCCAATGGTTTTATCAGTGATCAAAGACCACCCACATGGCCGCTCGAAGGAAAGATTTTTTCCTCTAAAAGCATCTCATTCTTCCCATCCAAACTGTCTTCCTTACATCAAAAATGGCGTTACTACAAAATGCTGCCAACAGATTCATGCGACCCATTCTCAACCTGAACTTCCTCTAGTTTCAGTCCCCTGTGAGTCTTCTGAGGCAGCTCATAAACCAGCAGAAGCACCCTAGTCTGCACCAGCTTGCACACTGCAGCTGTATGGCTACTTCTACCATATGGGTAGGAACTGCAGTATGCAGTCACTTCCTCCACTGTCTTAAAGAATTATTTTGTTCTTACATGGTAGTGGTTTTCCCTGCTCCATTATGTCCCAGAAAGGAGGTGATTTGTCCTTCATAGAAGTTCAGTGTGAGGCCATCTACAGCAACTTTCTTGCCATCACGATAAACCTTGACCAGGTTCTGGATGGAAACACCAAGACTCAGATGCACTGGCTCTTCCTCCTTGCAGACTGGAAGAAAACACAGCAACAGAAAGATAGGCTAGGTTTTAACAGAAACTGCATGGGAGTTCCAACAGTCCTCACACCCCCCCCAGACCATGGAGTTCCAAGAAGAAATGACCTATATGAAGAATTGACCACATTTCTTCCTCAGGAACAGGAATCTTCCATGGAAATTGTCATTTAGTCTCTCTTTCCTGGTCTCATGTGAGATCTGGAGATCTCCAGTGTCATCAGGGTAAGCAAAAGTGGGAGGGCTTTGTCATTCCATGAGGTTGGAATGCACATCTGCACTCAGGTGGGCAAAGTACTTGGGGTTTATCTGGATACACCCACCTGATCAGCGTACCCAAACTGTGACAACAAAAGGACGATCAATTTCACCTTAGCCACGCCACTCCTGCTGTCCTCAGACTGTCATTTCAAAAAGGCAGACGGCAACACCTCACTGCGGAAAGTCTCTCTGTCCAACCACTTACCCTCTGAAGACCCCTTCTGATCAAGATGAGGGTGCTGCCTGTCCTGTGGTTCCTCGCCAAACCAATATGACTTCGTGAAAGGAAAGTACCAGGGTCTGGGAATTCCATACTGGCCTAAAAAGAAAAGTATTACATGAACCTGACTGCATCTGTTCCTTTTCCTTTATTAGCTTGCAGGACAAGAAGAGAAGTACTCCACTCCCAGTAAGCCTCTAGGAGAGGAAGGACTAAGAAGAGATCTTTCTTGATGATAACACTGACAGACTTCGGGTAAGACACTTTAAGGTTAAAGCGTGCTGTGCTGGAAGGTGCTAAGTGGCACATGTGGTACTGATACTCTTAAATTCCCCCTTGCAGCAGGGTCTGTGGACTCAGCAGTTCAAGTGAAGGGAACAGCTGAAATACAGCCGAGCTCAGCCATGGCCACAATGGGGCCACACCAGTGCTGGGCAACACTGGCCACTAACAGCAAGCAACAACCTTGCTGTGATGCTGGTCTGTGGTTTTCCTCCATGACCTTCCTGCAGCTCTGCTTAAAAATGGGCCAAATTTGCACCTTGGCAAGCGAGTAGGTTGAAAGAATTTATTTAAAAGCCTGAAGACATGATCCTGCCTCAAGAAGCACACCTCACCTGGGAAGACAGATTCAATGTACCAGGTCATCACCCCGTACAGGAACGTATCGAACAGCATCATGACTGCAGACATGGTGATGCTAAAGCCATCTTCTTCCAATGGGCTCTCAAAGAAGTTGTCCCACTGAACACCAACACCCTGCTCCTCGAACAGTGCAAAGTACTCACAACCAAAACCAAAGGCAACTGGAGACAGCAGGCTCTGCAAATGGGAGGCATGAACACACACTGAGTTTTTCACATCTACTCTCCAACAAGGCAGCTCAGTTCTAGTACAAGGCTAAGGGACATCATCCCTGTGAAAAGTCAAGGTTCCAAGGAGCATCACTGTATTTGCAGAGGGGGAATGGCAGATTTGGTCTTGGTTCTAGCAAGTCCTGAAATCTCTGCTACACCTCCCTCCAGAACTGTTTGTTTCCCTCTTTTCTTCCCTTACTCTTTGGATTTTCATCCAAGGCAATAGGTCACTAACAGTCTTCTGCAGACAGGTATGAAGTGCTGTGGCAGAGGACAGGCACAGCATCACAGCATACAGAGATCAAGGCAACTTAATCCAGCTGCATTACTTCTACTACCAAAGCCAACAAAACCCCCCAGCACCTTCTAGCAGGTTCAGTCAGCCACTTCATCAAGCCCAGCCCTGGCAGTCTCTTACATTGCAAATTATCCTCCCATTGCCACTTTCCCCCTTCTAGCAGAGTCCAGCTAGGGAGCTGCTGAATGTCACAATGGTGGAGGCCCAGTACTCAGGATTGTTTCATCAAGACTTACGGCAAAAATCTTGAGTGAGAAGCTGATATAGTCCTGCCAGGCAACACACAGCACGTAGGGCAGGTACAGTGTGAAATAGACAATGCCTCCACAGGCAGTTGCCAGGTTGGCCCTGGAGAACACGGTGCTGATGAGGAAGCACTGGAGGATGGTCACAACAGCGAAGATCGACAGGAAAACAAACACCACACTAGGGTCGCTGTAGGGCAGCAGATTCCCCATCTGGCAAGAGAACAACAAGTGCATTAGGCTTTAAAAGGGCTCTCCAAGGTAGATTTATTATAAGCAAGCTTGCAAAACTGCTGCTCAGGGGAAGCTGGTCTTCCTGCAATTTGTACAACAGCTTTCCCAGAAGTGGGGCAGTACTAGAGGCATCTTTTCAAGAGCACTGAATCTACTATATCCCCTCCTGCTGTTTTCAGCCACTCAGTCCTGTTTTGCTCCAGAGCACAATTCCCAAAAGGCGACTGGTCAACACACACCATTAACTCCTCCCTTCAGCAGTTCAGTGAAGGGAAGTGTCGGTGCAAACCACTGCTTAGCAGGCTCTAAAGGCTCTAGACTCTGCTGCCACAGGGAAAACCAGACAACTCACCTTCAGGATCAGCACCAGCAGTCCTGCACTCATCAGGAGAGGGATTAGGCTGCTAATGAACCAGCTTAACCAAAGGATGCCATTGTCAAGTCCCATAATCCTCATCGTCTCTTTCAGCCGGGCTTCCTTCTCATACACAATGCCCTTAATTATCACAGCCACTGAATAGATCCAGGCTAGTATCATGAAGAGAGGCATGGAGCGGCTCATGACACGCAGAAATCTGGGAAAGTGAAGGAAAAGGGCCAGGAGAGCAGAGTGAGAAACATCACTGAAACTGCAGGTATCACTCAAGGGCTATCAGAGCATGGTGACAGCTTAGGCTTCACTGCACACAGCAGCTGATGTGCAGAGCCTGACAAAGGATCAGTGGGATCACCACGAGGTGAGGCGGATGGGTTTGGAGCACATTGCTAGTTAGGAGCTGGACTTACAGCTGTCAACCAGTGGAAGAGTGGGTGCAAAGACCTGCCTTGCCTGAGGACTGCTCTCAGGTGTCCTCTTTCCACTCTCTTGTGCATATGTGTCTGCTTTTTTTCCCAAGAGCTATTTCTGCTTGCATCAGGTGTGGGATACAGTCACAACTCAGGAACATACTTTGTATGTCAAGACCAGTACTGACAGTCCCTGTCTCGGGAAGGACTCTGCACGTCATTCTAAATATTCTAAATCCTTCATTAGGCGCCCTAATTCCAGGGATTAGGAACACTATGGAGACTGCCTCCTCACTGATAATAGGGATGAAGACCATGCCTGAGGAGTGACAAAAGCCCATGCCTCCTGAACTGCTCCTCCCGGGAGCTTTTGATGCAGCCTGCATACATACATGTCATCCACATAACACGGGTAGGGCATCTGCTGCACATAAACTCCTGTCTTCTTCTCCGTGCCTGTCTGCACCCTGATGATAGCCTGTTCCACCACATCCTGCAGATAGGCAAAGCCTCCCCAGACATAGCGCATGTCCTCAAAGGGGTCAGCACGGGGACCAGGATCCCAGTACCTGCACCGAGGGAACAAGACCTTTCCATTACAAATCCTCATCACCACATCTGTCATAAGAGATCATTCATTAGGCAGGATGTCAGGGCTCACCCATCCTTGATCTTGTTGGTCCTTTCCACATTATCAATGTCCATGCGTATCTTGTATTTCACATGCTGAGGGAGGTCTGTGCTGCCAGGAGCTATTTCATTGAAGACTATGCCAGCCCAGAACCTCCTTTGATCCAGAAGTTCCAAGGACTTGTTTATAAGCCGGACTTCTGTGGCCACAGGCTCCAGTTTGTCCAAATTGACACACTAGACAGGAGTAGAATTGGAAGCATTTACTGGATATATTACTAAAACATAATGTACTTTGTTTACATTGGGACAAAAAAAAAAAAAAAGAACTTTGTAAGGGTAATTCCATGGCCAAGAAAAAGACAGCATTGGACTATTTTTCTATGGCTTATAGCATCCCAGCAAGTTGCAAGACATGTCACTTCTGCCTGCTTGACGATCACCTGTTAGTGAGAAATACCCCAGCAAAGGTATTATCTGTACAAGAGGTTAGGCAGCACTAGCAGCATTACCTACAGGACCTCATCCAAGTACCAATTTCCATATGTAGTCTTAGTTCCTCTTCTACCAATAAACCCAGGTCTGATTCAAAGCCTCTAAACATCATGGAGAGACCTGAAGGCTTTGGACCAGGTCCCTGACAGGCCATGGCCTGTTTCTGTTGGCATTCACCTCCCAAGATGATCAGGCAACAAGGAGAACTAATTTTGTTACTCGCTGTCTTCCCTCAGTTTAAAGCAGCTGTTGGCTTCACTGTGGTCCCCAGCTAAACCTCAGACCAAAACAGGAGCTGTTACACTGCTAGAAACAGCAGCAACTCTCAGTCACCCAATAATAGGAGGGCAGGAAACCACACGCAGGAGCCAAAGCAAAATCTTCAAGAACAAGGCCTACAGCTAGGTTTCTATATCCATATTTAGGCAGCTGAATAAATGTTAATTTTTTCACATGCTCTGTACCGAGCCTGCTAGTGCCTGGTCGTGCCCAGAAAATGGACTGAGGAACTTTCCCTTCCAGAACACCCCACTGCACAGGTGGAGATCAAGCTCCTGCCACCCTCCCAGCTTCTCTCTCACACTAGCAGGATCTCACCTCCATGAAGCGGGAGATGGTCTGGATAGCCCGGTCTGTCTCATTGAAGGCATCCACCCAGGTATACACAGAGCCATCTTCTGTCTCAAAGTCCTCCGGATGGTTTGACAGGAAACGGGCAATGTCCTCCACTGTCCAGTTGGATGCTGGCAAGTGCAGGTCCCAGAGAGCTTTGCCTTTCAGCAGCGTCTGCAGATATTTTGTTTTCAAAGGAGAAGTACTTATGAGAATTCATGTTAGATCTGCTGCTCTCTCATAATGAAAACACACTCTACCACGGAAAACACCTGTTAAAAAGGTGCAGGGAGAGGCCCTCTGTCATACCGAGAGGATCAGCACAGTGGGGTCCTTCCTCCAACTCTCCCATTGTGAAGGGCGTGCCTGCCTAGGAACAGCTACACCATCGGATGTGTTTTGCAGGCTGGTTGGCTGCCTCCATGTCCTGCCACCCCTCTCCCAAGGAGAGGGCAGCAGAGAGCCATGCACAGCTCTGCACCCTACAAATGCAAACCAGGGAAGAGGGAGATGCGTGCTCAGCAAAAACCCACTCGGCTTATGCTGGTTGCTAAGCTCCGCTCCTAGCTGGGATGGAGAAGGATTGTGGCATGGCTGAAGGCTCAGTTGTCACTGTCCTGAGCAGAAATATCAGCACCAGAAGCCAGGTGATTTTCTTACATGTTTTGCTGTCGTGTCA
Organism: Cephalopterus ornatus; assembly: GCA_013396775.1. NCBI lineage: Eukaryota > Metazoa > Chordata > Aves > Passeriformes > Cotingidae > Cephalopterus > Cephalopterus ornatus. The sequence continues at coordinate 33,880 of VZRE01007765.1, forward strand.
CCAAAGCTGGCTCAAGCAGTCCTGTACAGGCATGATGTACTGCCTTTATTTTCCTGGCTCAGACAGTGCTTTTTTCACCTGGCTTAACTTTGGCTTTCTGAGGACAGGCTATTACATGCACAACACCTTGCACAAGTGCAATTCCAGGTAGAAGCCCTATCACTGAAGCAGACACCAGTCCACTGGGCAGACAATACACAACCAGGCAGGAAGGGAGAACTAATTGCAAAGAACATAGTTGAACTGAAGTCAGGAAGAAAAAAAAAAATAAAAAAAGCCTGCACAAGAGAAAAAAAACCTGCAAAAAAACGTATGAATAAAACCAGGAAATGGATTTTCTGCCCCAACAAAAAACGAAGCAGAGAGAGCTTCCCCATGCTCTGCTCTTACCCACAAACCAGAAAGTAGTGGGTCACGCACTTACAAAAACAGCATTGCAAACTGGAAAAACAGAACAGACCAAGCTAGCGAAGGAAAACATACAAAAAGGAAATCCAAGCAAATAGGGATTGGATATGCTCACTCTCTTCTCACTTGGCCTCCCAAGGTTAGCTTGTGGCACCATCCCCAGCAGGAAGGACACCATGCCTGCAGGGAAGTGGCTCAGCCTCGTCTCCTTCAGTGCCCACGTAAAAGCTCCTGAACTCCAGGAGCACATATTGTCCTTCCTGAAGTGCGCAGCCACGTTAACATTAAGTTAGAAGTTGCAGAGGTGGGCAAGCAAAGCACATTCCTGTACTTCAGTAGGAAGAAATATGCCAAACAGATTGTATAATCCAGAAAGTTGAAAGACTGTGACTGGTCAGCCCAGCACCACAGAAGCCTCAGTGGCTACCCACCACCAAAGGACCTACCTCCCTCTCTTGAACACAGTTACGAACAGGTAACTATGTTCCAGTTTATTCACAGCCTTGTTAAAGCTGGAAAACATCTCTAAGATCACTGAGTCCAAACGTTAACCCAGCACTGCCAAGCCTACCACTAAATTATGTCCTCAAGTACCTCAAGTGCCTTTTGAACACTTCCAGGGATGGTGATTCCACCACCTGGACAGCGTGTTCTCATACCTGATCACCCTTCCAGTGAAGAAATTTTTCCCAGTATTTAATCTAAACCTTTCCTGGCACAACTTGGAAGTCCTTTTCTCTCATTCTTACTACCTGAGAGAAGAGACCAACCTCCACCTAGCTTCAACTTTCTTTCAAGGTAGTTGCAGAGAGCAATAAAGTCTCCCCTGAGCCTCCTTTTCTCCAGAACAACCAACCTCAGCTTGCTCAGCTGGTCCTCACAAGACTTGTGCTCCAGTCCCTTCATCAGCTCTGCTGCCCTCCTTGGGACATGCTCCAGCACATCCATGTCCTCAAGGTGCAAGAGATCCATGCTGCACCTCTAAACTGAGTGGGATGCTGTCTGGGAGCCACCTGGGCACTTCACCACACTGAAGTACTCTTGCCTATGTGATCATCAATAGGTGACAACAAAGGAACCCCTGTTACACCAATACAGAAGAGAGATTGCTAGGAAGATAAAAAATTAACTACCAGAGACAAAAGGGTTTAACAAGCAACATAAAACAGGAAACCAGAAAAGCACAGGGCCCATTAAAAACCACCAAAACAAACAACAAAAAAACCCAAAACCCACACGCTCACTTTTCAGAGGACATGACTGCAAATCAAAGTTTTGGACCTTGACCTTCTGCCTGAACTCCGCAACAAGCCGTTCAGCTTCCAGTTAATGGCCACAGTTCTCACCTCCAATACTATCCACCTACAGCATTAACTTTCATAAAGCCAAGAGAGGTACAGGAGGCTGACACTTCATGGTGATGGAAAAGTACAATAGGACAGGTCATAGATTATTCAGCATAGCATTACACTGGAGTAAAAGAAAAGGAAAGCATTTCAAGGCTTTTAAGACCCAGGGAGGTCTCTGTATACAAACAGCTGCACTGTGACACCAAACCAGCTGCCTTGCACAGATCGCTGGAAAAGCTTCTCTACAGTTGTCCCTCAGTTGCTCAACCCCAGTTTTATATTGCTGTGCTTCCAAAGACATCAGTGCAGGGTGCCAAGCTCCACCCCTCAGAGCTGCACATGAGGAACCATGGTTAGGGCAATGCTGTGGATGAAACAGTCCATTTCCCAAGAGAGGCAGATTAGAAACAGGTGTTAAATGTGCACTACTCCCATTTGCAGGAGATTATTACATGAAAGAAGGAATGTCAAGCACAATGCAGGATTAGTACAATCACAACCCGTTTTGAGAATCAGTCCCATCCATACTATTTATTTGCCCAATCCAGCACTGAAGGACCATGAAGCACCATCTAAAACAAATATTTCATCACTTATTGCAAAAAACAACAGTAGTGGTTCTGGCAAGGACAGCATACTGACCCGAACGAGATCCATTTCCTGACTACTTTCCATAAATGTCCAAATCTTTGGGCTTATCTCCTCCCACATTCCCCCGAGGTCACGAAACACACCCAGCTCCTGGAACGTCCTGTTCACCTGTCACAAAGAAGAGAGGAAGTTTATTTCCAATATCTGGCAGAGACCCACTGTGGGATGAGAGGGTGCACTGAGCCTTCAAGAGTAAGTGCATGGGAGGTGAGAGACTAGGGAGACCGTGCTTTTGCAGGCAATCCTTTCCAGGCTTGTGTTTGGGCCCAGTATAACTAGACCAGATCAGCTGTGCAGCCAGAGGACATAGCTCGTGCTACATATCAGAAGACAGGGCTAGAGTTACCTCAGACATGACCTTCCTTACAGCTGGTGTGTCTGGAGTGTACAAGATCTTCCCAATCAGCAAGGGTTTCAAAGCTCTCCAGATAATCCTGGAAAGCGGGCTGGATTCCAGGTTCTTCATTAGCTCATTGCAGTAGGGTGCTGATAAAGAGAGCACAAGAGCGAGTGGCTGAAGAGCACAGTGACAACTGCAGAAGGCATAAACCCCACTTGTGTGGGCTTCAAGAACAATCACAACTGAAAGCACAGCATTTTCCAGACACAAAACCCCTCCTCTACCGCAAAGCTCTGCAAAAAGCCCCTTTCAGCCCAAGCCTGCCCAGTGAACACAACGCAACCAGCTCTCCTCCACCATTAAGAGCCACAGTACTAGTTCTGTAATGCTCCCAACAACCCCACTGCACCGCACAAGCAAAATTTGTCCAAAAAAGGGCAGTCTTCCAAAGGCTGCACGTGACTGTGCTCCCTCTCCCCATGAAGGGCATCCACTGCAAAGCTTTCTGTGGACTCTCCAGAAGGTCCTTGGGAATCCCTGCATGACCTTAATGGCACATGCAGGATGACACGCATATGCCTTTCTGAAACAACGAAGTATACTGTCCCTCAGGACCACCTGTTTTCAACTGTGGAAGTTTGGGAAACACTAGTGATGACAACCTTGGAGTAGACAGGACTTTAGGCCATGTCAGGGTTACACTTACTTGTAGAGTTATCATAGAAGTTAATTATATCATCTTCAGTGCTGTTGCCTCCAAATAGTGCTTTGTAATTGTTGTCCTCATACCAGTTAAGGGACTTAATTTTGAGCCCTCCACCTTCAGGATGGCCGCACACAATGCGTGACACAGCCTGGTAGATCTGTGTAGAGGAGTTTGAGGCATTCACGTTGGTCAGGAACATCACCTCTTGCCTCATGTCGCTCCAGCTCTTCATGGTCAGCAACTGGAAGGGATGACAGTAGAAAAGAATGGAAGCAAGTATAGAACAGAATTAATAAAAGGAGATCTTGCTGTGCTCCTTCAAATCACATAGCTGGTATGGAACAGATGAGAATGCCCTTGAGCACAACATCAAGCGTAAGGACCAGGGATAACATTTCCCCCCTACTACAGTGGGAGAATATAGAAGGAAGCCTCCTCTGTGCAAGCACTTGGGATGTATCCTTGCCAAGTTCTTTACTCCTGAGTTTTCTCCTCCAGTGCTTTGGGTGGTTCCTGCCCTCCCTGTCCTCTCACATGGAAGCTGCTTCTCCTCCCAGTTGCGCAATGACTCACGTTCCAGTGGAGTCCCCTCACAAGGACCGGTGGGGTGGGGTACACTGAGTCAGAAGAGGGATTAAAGGAACAACACACAGTGAGTGCAGCTCATGGAACACCGGTTGGGTGAGCTGCAGGCCACAGCAGTGTCACCTGGCACAGCAGAGCCTCCACTGATTTAGACCTGGCAGCCAGTTTGACCACTTAGATTGGTATCCCTTATTCCTGCCCCAGAAACTCCCTAACCCATTGTCAACAGCATTCCCAGAAAATCCTTGAAAACAAGCCCTGCTGCAGCCTGGAGCCTGATTACAGTGCAAGATGTGCACACAGCCAGCCACAGCAAGGAGTCTTCTGCCCAGTGAATCTGGCACCAGGCTTGGGTGACAACACACAACCAGCCAGAAAAATTGGTACCTTCAGACTCATTTGTCTAGCATAAGCCAGACAACGTGTCTGCAATGTGTCATGAACAAAAGCACCGGGCACTCAGGCTGAGACACTCACTGCATTAATGTGGCCATACTTGAGCATGGCTAAGCTCACAACAGGAAAAGCAACCCACTTGCCTGAGTACTGGTTTCATGCTACACTGGGGCATTGCTCTCAGACTCCCTGTCTCAAGATGTAAGAACATCACCTCTGTGATGGTGACAATAAGTGGATGTTATGCAAAAACAAGACAAAGTCAAGAATGTAGGATACTTTCCCCAAGTAACCTTCCAGCTTCCATTCATTTTCAGATCAAGGAACTTCTATTTCCTAGCCCTCAGTGAATGTCTTCCATGGTCAACTCCTAGAGTTTTGAACATCCACATGTAGCTACCAACACATCACCATATCACTGGAAAGAACCTTCTCTCCCTCCCCTTCCTTGATTTGGTGTCTAATTTTTTTTTTTT
>VZRE01007768.1:0-12197 GCA_013396775.1 Cephalopterus ornatus
GATTTTTGCGCGAGAACAGCCTGTAATGTTGAATTGTATACTATTGATTGCTGAATGGCACTGCTGCTGTGTGCTGTAACTGCCGTGGACAATGAGTATGGCCTGTTCCAGATACACTGGCTGTGAGCTGCTAATGCAGCTTGCAACCAGCCAACAGCACAAAAGTCCTCCTGCCCTGGAAGACATCTAGGACAGGTAGAACCTACAGTTGTGGAATAATTGAACTCAACAGACATCTTGGAGGGAAGGCCATTGACTATGGAAATTATACCCATGCTTGCCTGTGTGTGTGTGTGTGTGTGTGTGTATGTGTGTGTGTGTGTATGTATGTGTGTATAGTTGGAAGGTGTAGGATTTGGGCATGACATAGTATAGAACAAGGGGTGGATAATGTCCTGGTTTTGGCCAGGAGAGGGTTAATTTTTACAGTAGCCAGGAGGGGGCATGGCTGGGACCTGGAGGTTATTATATGTCAGCTTACGTCCTTTTCTGGGGACAGGGGGAAGGGCTGAAAGGGCTCTTTTCTGGGTTGGGGTAGCATGGTGGCAGTCCAGTCAGGGTCTACAGTGAGCATTTGTATGTGAATTGGTCGCCTGTCTCTTGTACACTTTTATTAATATTGTTGCTGTTACTGTTCATTTTCTTATCTCATTGCTGTTTCCAGTAGATTGTTGTTATCTCAGCCCGTGATCTTTACCTGTTTTTTGCCTCCAATTCTCCTCTCCAGGCCACTGCAGGGGGAGAGTGCTAGCAGGGACCGAGCGAGTGGTTTGCAGGTTTTTAGTGGGCATACTAAATCAGAGAATACCATTCCTAAACCACGAGATAGAGAACTACTACTAGCCAGAGGGGACTATGGTTGTAAGGAACTGGTCTGGTTTTGGATTAGGTATGTTCTTATGCTCTTCCTTATGCTCTTCACCTGCAGACCCTTGTCTGTCCTTTCTGTTAAGTGTCTTGCAGAGATAAAGCCTGACTTAACCTGTATCAGAACAGGTGCCCAACCCTTTTGGTGTCCAAGTATTTTGCAATGTGACATGTCACAGGTCTTCCTACACTAAGTAACCATGCTGTAGGTGTGAATGATATTGAGCACTACTGCCTTTTTATATTCAGTGGCTATTACCAAACACCTTGCCTTAATTGATTTGTTTTATTAATGCACTTTAGGTAGCCATGAGGGAGCTGCCCAAACAGCTTATAAGTCAGGTGTCTCTCTGAGCAGTCACAAAGGCAGTTAGGTGTTTCTTCCCAAGAGAATTAGCCACTGTGGGTTTTAGGAGGCCTAAGGAGTAGGTTTTTCTGAGAGATGCAGCAGACACAGTAAAAAAATGTTAGATGAAAATATTTCTGTGTTTGATTTATGTTTTACCCTGATATTTGTATATCAGACTTCTAACATAAAGCAGAATTGTTGTGCAGTGGAAGGATACTATTACTAGTTGTTCCATACAAAATTCTAACAGGACTTGTGCCCCCATTTTATGTATGTCATAATAACAAAAATAAGAAGAATTCAGCTCTTCTTATGCCTGCAGGAGTTTTTCTCTGGTTAGTTTTCTTAATATTTTATCTTCCATTTGACATTAGTCAGAGCACTGGCAAAAAGTTCGCTACAGTTATAGTAAGCTGCTGATTTAAGGAACTGATTTTGCAATATATTTAAAAGGATATTAAAATTTGAATGGTCTGTGGAGAGTATTGCAGCTATGTCATCCTATACATATCCTTCTCAGCATAATGCAATGTTACAGAATGACTGAATTAAGTTAAAGGGCTTTCTGAAACATGCCACTTGAAAGACTGGAGAAAATCTTGTGATGCTAGATGAGGACTTTCAATTCTGAGGGCTGGAAGGCATCTTTGGACTTATGTTATTAAGCACTTATGTAAAATGTCATATTCATAGCATTGTAGAATACGAAGTTGGAAGGGAGCTCAAGGATCATCTGGTCCAAATTTTCTTGGCAGAAGCAGTCTAGATAAGATGGTCCAACACCTTGGATCATCATTCACATGATCCAGATGAATCTTAAAGGTGTCCAGCATTGGGGAATCCACCACTTCCCTGGGGAGATCATTCCAATGGCTGATTGCTCTTATTGTGAAAATTTTCCTCCTGTGTCCAATCAGAATCCCCCCAGGAGTAACTTGCACCCATTTTTTCATGTGCCTCATCTTTTTCATGTGCCTCCTTGTAAAAAGAGAGTCTTCATCTTCTTCATAGCTACCCTTTAAATACTGGAACATGGTGATAAGGTCTCCCCTAAGCCTTCTCTTCTCAAGGCTTAATAAACCCAGTTCTCTCAGCCTTTTCTTACATGGTATGCTTCCAAGTCCTTTCATCATTTTGATGGCTTTTCTCTGAACCCTCTCCAGCCTGTATACTTCTTTTTTGCATGGTGGGAAACAAAATTGAACACAGTATTCCAGATGTGGCCTGGCCGGCACTGAATAGAGTGGGATAATGACTTCTTTATCTCTGCTGGTGATGCCTTTGTTGATGCAGCCCAGTATTCTGTTGGTTTTCTTCATTGAAGCAACTTTAATACACTCATTAATATGAGTTGTCCACCAGGACCCTCAGGTCCTTTTCCACCATACTGCTCCTGAGCTGGATTGACCCCAGCCTGTGCTGCAGTCCTGGTTTATGTTTTCCCAGGTGCAAAACCTTACATTTGTCCTTGTTGAACTTCTTAAGGTTCTTGTGAGCCCACTCTTCCAGCCTATTCAGGTCTACCTGCAGGGTGGCTCTATCTTCTAAAGTATTCACTTCCCCACTCAGTTTAGCATCATCACCAAATTTCATCAGGGTACACTTGATCCCATCATCCAGATCACTTATACAGATATTAATCATCATTGGGCCCAGTATTGATTGCCAGGGTACCGCCTATGACAGGTTGCCAGTTTGAAAAGGAGCTATTTACCACCACCTCCTGACAGGTCCCAGCCTGTCAGCCAGTTCTCCATCGACCGCACGGACCACTTGTCTATACTGTAATGCATCAGTGTCTTTAGGAGGTGGCAGTGGGAAACCCTATCAAAAGCCTTGGAGAAGTACAGGTAGAGAATGTCCACAGCTTGGCCCACAATGACCAAGCAGGTTACTTTCTTGTAGAAAACTGCTGGTGTTGTCTTTGGAAAAAATCAATAATATGCATCTGGCCAGCCATGGCCTATGAATTCCTTATCTGAAAGACTCAAATTCTCCACAGTTCGTGTTAAAAATAAACAAACAAAAAAATCCAAATAAAATCAAAGCTTAATTAAAGAAAGTAAAATGAGAGGCTTTTACGGTTGTGAAGTAAGATATAGAAGTGCAATGTGCCTTGTCCTTTTCTAATTTCTTCTCAAATTTTTTTCTCCAGGGTGACAAAGAAGCAGAACTAGGGCTGCCCTTCTCTCCCCTGTGTGATCGCAAATCTACTATGGTTGCTCAGTCTCAAATAGGTATGTCCCTTTTGGTGCATGTGAAGCAGCATCTTAAAAGCAAAACTTACTCTTCCCTGTAGGGCTAAGATCGTAGTGATCTCTCATCATTTGGAACTATGTTAAAGAGAAGAAATGTAGTACAATAGCATTATTTTTCCTAGATCAACCATTCAAAGCTGGGGAGCCTTTACATGTATGGTAATGGTTCTGTACATTCACCAAGTTACCTCTGATGTGTCGGCAGAGATAACAACAGTGCCTGATCATGACACTTATTCCATGGTTTTCTGAGCTGTGAAGAATGGGTACACGTGGCAACATCATGTGATATGAGTGTCATTGGTGTGTATGAAAATGTAATGTCATTTGATGACCTGCGCAAAACATGCTGTGTGTTCTTCAATTTATTCCTCCAACCCTTTCCTCCCAATACTTTAAACCAACCATTATTTTTCACTGAAGCCACGCAAGTAGCAAATCTTTTTCTGTGCCACCCATTCAGAAAAAGAGATCTTTTTACAGACACATCAACAGCACTTTCCCTGCCTTTCCTTCAGTTATTGAATGAAAAAGTAGGGGAAGGATGAGGCAACAAGCCTGGCATTTGGTGAGAGAATAAGAGGGGCCAAGTGAAGTAAAACTATTGAGGGGGCTTGGAGGAGAGAAAGGATAAGGGAAAAGGTGGATTTGTGTGTGGATTTTTGTATCTAGGAAGCAAGTGAAGTAGATAGAGAAACATGTTCTAACCTTGACTGAAGAATAGGTAGCTTAGAAGAAAAACGAAAGATAACATGGATGCTAAAATTGAGGGAATTGAGAAAGACAGACAGAGAATGTATTAAAGGAAAGTGAACAAAATGTTTGAACCATAAAATTTCTCTCAAAGAACAAGGCAAAGATATCCCAGAACCTAGGAAAGTGCAAATTCATATCTTTGGCTAAGAGCCATTTCTGTTTAAAATTATTTCATTGTTCCTGATATTCAAGTCATTCTCTGAGGGACATCATCCCATATTTTTCTGGCTTTGGAAGTTTAGACAGTTCAGCTAGGAATCTGAACTTGAAGAGCCTTATACAAGCCTGGCCTGGTTACCAGACTTGTTGTATTTACTCCTCTGCAACAATAACCCACAATACAACTGTGGGTTGTTCTGCCAGCACCTTAGTGAAGGAAAGCAGCAACAAACTTGAAATGCTTCAGTCTCAGCAAAAACTCATGTTGAAGACTCCTGGGTACATTATTGCTGTGCTGTGGGAGAAGATAAACTCCCTCTCTCTCTGGTTGCTGTGAAGGAAAGTGCATGTAGATACTTCTCTTTCACATCCCTTTTATCCGCTTTCAGATATGTTCCTCACTCCTTACAGGGAAGAGGAGTTGTGCCTCTCACAGGGTCTCTATACATAGCGTTGTGTATGCTTGGATACTAGTTTTTCTGGTTCTCTCCTTTTGTGCTCCTTTGCTCAGAAAGACAAGGAGAGCCAAGAATTTTCTGATGCCCCTTATGTCAAACCACTGAAAAATTAATGTTGAATTAAACCATCACCAGTACAATTCCACCTTATAAAAGAGGCACTTGTCAGTAGGCAAAGGTAGCCTTACTTAGTCATATACTATTTGTCATTATATTTGATTTGTGCAGTTTAGTAATCCACTGACATTAGTAGTCTATTCTTTATAAATCTTGCCTTCTAACATTATAAAAAGCTCATTTCTCAGTCTGCTGCACGTATTGACACATATTTCTCTAACATCCCCTTTGTTAAATTGAAACCTCCTATGTTTTCTAGCTATCTGCTGAGATAAGACTTTCAAAATTGTAGAGTAGATTCTTTTTCCATTCATTTCTTTACCTGATTAATAGCCTTAACAAATTTTTCCCTGTAATAGTATTTAGTACATTTATTTGTAACAGTAAATTCTTACTGAATTCTGAATTGTGCTATTATATGGTTAGACTTGATGATCTTAAAGATCCTTAGTGATTCTATGATTCTGTCATGTGCACCAAGCAGCCATCAGTTCTCACAAATTAAAAACAAGACTATCAGGAGTTTCTCTGGCTTAAACTCTACGAAGCTTGTTTTACTGAAGATCAGCCTTTGTTGTCATGGTCCTCTTTTGCAGCTGGTAAATGTAGCAGCATGCCTTTATTTTTGTCCTTTGGCTGGCAAAAAAGAAAATTACACTTTCAGAAAACACTGGATAAAGGCTGATGAGTGCATGCTGCAGATTTTTATTTTTTTTTTATGTTGGGCTTTAGGGAAACTGTCCTCTACCCTTTTTTTCCCATGTTAATGTTTGCAGGTGGTATGAATGAACACTACTCATAAGCCAGGAATTCACCCTCAGCATGCAGTGTTAATTGGTAAAATCTTAGTCACTAGGGTACAGAAATGTTTATCATGCTTTTTCTGTTGAAGAAGAAAAAGAATGATAAAATGGTCATTAGCATTAATAGGTTTAAAGCTCAAGTTCATTATTTGATATTCAGGGTTTTAATTAGCAAAATAAATCAGTATATTTAAATTTTATTATAATCCCCATTTTAAGGTAACATAATTGAAAAACTTATTTATATTGTAGGGAATAGAGGAAAAAGTTTCACTTATCAAAGAAATGTTCTCCTAGGTATTTGAGATTGTTTACCTGTAGTCCCTTGTGCCACCTCTGCTCATCTTTGTTGATGAGATGCAAGACTTCTTGCAGGGAAAACTTGTTTCTTAAACACAACTAGACTATGTTTGTGTGCGTTTGTTGAGTATCTCAGGAAATAAATCCCAACACCTTGCTGCTGAAGTTACTGACATAGTCATGTGTCTGGTATCAGAGATTTGCATGTCTTAGGGTTGTTAGTGGTGATGCAAATGGCAGTGGTATTACTTGCTGAGCAGAATGACAAAGTATCATGGCTTGGGTTTCTTTGGTCACTAAGAGGTAAATAAGTATTTGAAGGGGAATAGAGGTGTATAGAGACAGACACACAAATATATGTAAATCAAGTTCTTATTATCCTTAGGATTCCTGTGGCACACTTAACACTGTTCTGAGTCAATAAAATTTCCAGTGCTTTAAAACACTATATAAAGTTTGCCGGGATTATCTGAGTTGTCATCTAGCATACAATTTCCTGTTCAGGCTTTATGCTACATACCTTTCTGATTAACTACCTGGGAGTTCTTTTTTTCCTAAATTTGAATAGATAAGACTGACTCAGTGTTACGGAGGCACAGGATTCAGATTTTTGATATATGACCGAATGTGTATTTTCTCCAGATTTACAGAATGTTATTTGAAAGTAACATTTTTAATTTGACCAGGCATGAAAATACACTTAATAATCTATCCTTTTAGAAATTTAGCAAAAATCAGAGAAGGGAAATGGAACTAGAAGGATGCTCAACTGTGTTGACGCGGAAGTCACGGACTCATCACATGATCAATATGATCAGACAATAGTCAATTTTATTAACAAACTACACTGCTTATAGAGTGATTATACTTTCTTGCCATGTGATAGCTCAAGCTGTAATTGGCTGAATACACTGTTCTCACGCCTAAATCTAAATTATGATTTGTCTAACAGCATCGTCCTAGAGCATCAGCACCTCCTTTAACAGTCTGTTTTTTTAACCTGCTGACATCCTGCATCTAGATAGTCACGTAGTCCTTTTCTTTTACTTCTTTTCTCTGCTTGCTTGATTACTTTGTAGCCACAGTCGTCCTTGTCCTGCATTCCTTGAGGCCTGTGTTGTTACAAGCTAATAAAGTCTATGCTCAGTGTATCTGGATTGCTCAGAATATGTCCATTGTCTTCCAGATACCCCACACAACTGCTTTGCACTTGGGTTGTGGATCAAAGCATCTGTGAATTTAGGTGCCTGAACCATGTAGTCTCTTCTTTTGTTGTTCTGTTATCACCTAGAAAGAATAATTAATACTTGATAATTAACAAATCTCTGGAAAATGTAAGAGTAGGAACTTGTAACAGTAATAGTGTTACCAAAAAACATCTGGCAACAGTAGATGTAACCTGGATCCCAGTGTACCTTATGAGAGATTTAGGACATCATTGTTTTCTGGGCTACCTGCAACACTAAGAAATTTGCTAACTGAAGTGGTAAAGGAATTTAGGGAAAAGTGTAAGGCACTGTAAGCTCCTCACTGTCACATTTTTTCTATGCAACTTGGATTTTCCTTCATCTCGTGAGCTTATGGCCACAGGGCCCTTCAGTCTGCTCTCCCCCCATTCAGATCAGAGCCATATTCATGTCTATCAAGCTGTATGATGAAGTAGAAATTATTTGACTCTGTATTTTTTTCCTTTACTTATATTAAAATGTGGGGAAAGCATCTAAATGTGTTTTATTGTCAACAAGAAAAAGCTGGCCAAGCACTGAGGAGAGAGTATCCACAGCAACATGAATGCTGATGCGCAGTAAATGACGTTTGTGTGTAACTCCACACTAGCAAAACTTACTGGTATTATTACTGTTATGTTTATTTTATGCTTTTAAAGAATTCTTCTTTGAAACTGAGTTTTATCCAAATCCGCTAGAAATTTGACTTCAATATCACAGTACTCCTCATATAAAACAAGTCTTGATGAATCTTTTGATGTTGTGATTTGTCACAGTTTCTTTCCAGTATTTAAGTAGGTATCTTTTGCTGCATGCTGTATCCAGGCTCTTGGGCCAGGGATTAATATATAACTCAGTTTCCTCTTTTTAGTATTTGCCTATCTCTCTTTCAAGTATAATTTTTTTACACTGTCATCTACAGTGTGGTTGTCTGTATTCACTGAAGCAGGGACTCTGCATAAATCCTCCTCTTGCCTGCCTGGCTCTCCTTATGTTTCTGCTCAGGTTTCATTGATTTCATTGTGGAACCCACTTTTACTGTGCTGACCGACATGACAGAGAAGATTGTGACTCCACTCATCAATGAAGCTTCCCACTCTGGCATGTCCGGATTCAGGCGCTCCAGGTGAATAACCTTGCACCCTCCCTTTCACTCTGCACATGCTGCTATTGCACTCAATTCCCCTGTTTTCCTCCCCTACAATATATGTTTTCCATGTGGCTTGAAGACTCATATCCGCATTGCCAACACTACAGCTCACCTTGTGAGGTGGCTTTGTGCCCAGGGGAGGGCAAAGAGGGAGAGTGGCATGAACCTGAGTCATGGCTCCAAAGGCAGTGAGCACAAATGGTTGTAGTCATGCAGTCAAGTGCACTTCAGTGCGCTCTCAGTCACTAATGTCAGAGAGAAGGTAAAGAGAGTCATTGGGAGGCCCTCATTTCTTCATATCTGGAAGTATAAGTGGGATTGAAACAAAAATGATGACTGGAAATTATAAGCACCGTCTTGTGACAGTATTGTTATGCAAATGTGTGAAGAACTACCAGAATTCACCTGGAGTTCAGGTGTAGGAAGTCTTGGCCCATTCAACCTGTGTTACAGAGATACTGGTCTTTTAGTAGTTTATTGACAAGGCATGTTTTGGGATTCAAATGCCTCATGGCTAGTGCTCCCTACAGTAAGGCTGCTCTCAGGATTCCCTCCCCGGATGACTTCTTTACTCTGGGGTGAACAAAGAGCAAGCACTTATATCTGTTTTTGTTGGTAACATTGTTGCCTTTATTAAAATGAGCATGATGAAGCATCATCCATGCTTGAAAGACAACTGTAGGAGCTGTAACTGAAACGAGTGCCTGATTTCAGCCTCAGCTGAGGTCACCAAGCCCTGGACAGAGGTGGACCTCCTGTCCTGTGCCTAATGGCTCCCATTAGTGAATTTTAGGAGACTCTTCCTTTGACTTATTTTATTTCTGGAATTGTCTGACTCTCCAATAATATTCAGGGAGTGGAGATGTACAACAGAAGTAGTGACAGTACTTTGATTCTATTTCTTAGTGACCATGGCTACCAAAAAATAGTCAGAGAAAAGCTGCCTTTTATTTTTAACATCGGCTTGGTTGTGCTCTTTGCTTTAACATTGGTTGGCCTGGGGTGGGACAGGAGAGAAGGGAAAGATAAGGGATTCAAGCTTAGTTTTTCCTGGGTGACTCTTCTATCTGACTTCTAGCTGTTATTTCTTTGTAGTTGTATTCGAGTGTACAGGATACTGATTTCTTCCGTATTTTGTGATATTGTGCCCCAGCTTAAATAACATTAGTCCCTCTGAAGTTAAAAGATCAAGTGTCAAGAGCACTGGGTCCGAAGGAAGTGCCTCACTTAACTGCTCCATACTCACTGTGGACTTCAAGTGTTTTAAAGCCACCTGGACTGAAGTGGTGCAGCAGAACAGGGAGAAATGGAAAGCGCAAGCCACCAAAGGTAACAGCCAAGATTCTTAGTGAAAGAATAAAAATTCTTTTGACCCCTTCTTCTTCAAGCTCTTCTTCAATCAGATTATTCTCCAAGTAAGCACTGTTAGTTTAAGAGAATCTGCTTTTTGAGTTCAACAACCCACACTGATTTCAGAAGGATAGGAATATTGTGTCTCATCCGTGCCTTATACTTGCCTTAAGAGTACCTTATATACTCTTCTTCAGAGTACCTTATACTCTTCTTAAGGGTGTTTTATACACTTAAGATTACCTTATATTTCTTATGCAAGTGTACATAATGAAGAGGATGTGGACAATGGGAGGGAAAAAAAATTGTAAGGGAGTTCCCCTAAAGCCATGAATCGGACTCAGGGTGGTGCAAAAATAGCTGGAACAGTGGTTTTAGATATAGGTTATCAGTAGTTCATTGTTAAGGTTGAAAGAGGCATGAATAATATTTCAGGGGAGAAGGACAAATATTCTGAATTCATAACTGGTTTCATATTTCTGGTGATAACTTGAAAAATTAATTGAAAACTATGCTGCAAATGCTTGTGATGTCATCAATCCGGGAGGGACTGTAAATATTTGAGAAGAATATGAAGGTTGTGTTGGTTAAATGTTGACCAGGGTTCAGTACTCTAATGCAGTTGAAAAAAAATCACAATCAACATCCTCCCACCACCAAAAAAACCCCAAACCCAACCCAAAGGAACACATACTAAAAAAAAAAGCCCAGCAGACTTCGCTGAAACTCTTCTGGCATTCTTCCCATCTTTCCAGCAGTAACAAGGCCCTCAAAGCTCTGCTGTGCCTAGTTTTGGCCACTGTTGTTCAGGAAACATATGGACCAGTTGTAGACAATGCAGAGTACAAATTATGATAACTTGTTTATAGCTGAGAAGGTGTATAGCTGAAAGCATTTTTTTGAAGACTATTTCAGCTGCAAAATAAGGGAACTGTTTTTTTATTCAAATGCTGTTAAGAGCAGAAAAAATTATCAGGTTATTATAAACATTATTATAATGTCTAATAAGTTAGACATTAGCAAATCTCTATTATTGAAGTTCTTTTGTAAATAATGAGAGCCATCTTTTGAGAACAATTTAGTTATAACTGCCCCTTACCTCTGGGGGCTGGGTGGTTGCACAACGTCTCCTTAAGCCCTCAGGTGATTTTGGAACCAAAAAAGGAATAATGTTTCACCTTTTTTTTTTTTTTACTTTATGAAACTGGGATGCAATTTATTCTGTGATCTGAATCATTATTACTCAAACCCTATTTTAATGGAGTTGTTTTATTTCATGGAAATGGAAACAGTTTGATTTTAATGTTCCTAGGTACATTTATCAGTACAAATATACGTATGTTTTGAATCCTGGAATAGTTATACAAACGTATGGCTCAGAATACCTTTCTGTGTTCTTGGACTCCAGAGCACTTCCATCAATATCTTTACTCAGCTGCTCTCTTGCTTCTGACTTGCAGTAATTTTCTGCATGCTGGTCCATCTGCCTTGGCTGTCTTAGTTTTATGCAGCAAGGCCTGCCACACAGCAGGGACTGAAATTGCTGACCCTTGCCAAACCATTGTCAAGATGCACTGCCAATAAAAACGGTTACTACTCAGAGAATACATTAACTGTTAGTTGACAGCAAATAGCAATTGAGGATCAGAAGGGAAGGAATCTATTATTGTTGCTTTTGTAGCTAATATTATTGTTAAATTATTTGTACAATACTCTATTCCTGTTGGTAATAGCATTGTTCCTAGAAGCCTCAGTGAGCAGCTTTTATCCTAAGTGTAGTATTTATAGGAAATTTCTCATACTGTGTAGGCAAAATAAGTGGGCTTATTACTGATCTTTTTTTGCTTAAAAGATCATCATTAAATAGCTACAAATTAAAGAGCTGAATAAACAAACATCCTGATGTGCAAAGCACCATTTAGATAAAGTATTTTCCAACACTGCTTTTGACAAGAGGCACTCATCCAATGGTATTGTAGCAAGCCCAAGTCTCCTGAGACAAATTTCTCTCCTGTGGCTCAAATGCAAAATGCAGCTTTATTTTTCAGATCCTCAAATGAGAGGAATCCTTCTGTATGCATTGGGACCCTGAGATTAGCTCAGTTGGTTAGAGCATGGTGCTAATAACACCAAGGTCATGGGTTTGATCCCTGTACAGCCCATTCACTGAAGAGTTGGACTTGATGATCCTTGTGAATCCCTTCCAACTCAGAATATTCTGTGAAATCTGTGATACTCCAGAAAAAATATCAACATGTGTAACTTAGCTATCTAAGGAAGCTAGCATAGATTTCAGGAATGATTAAGGGAGTAAGGGAGACTAATTGAATTATGTTTTTGTGTGAACCATAATTTATTAATTTAAAACTAGTTTACTGACGCAGCCCGTGGGAGAGGAAGGCAG
>VZRE01007771.1:0-31516 GCA_013396775.1 Cephalopterus ornatus
TCCCTTTCCATGGCACTGCTTTCCAGACTCCCATTCCCCGGTCTGTCCATAAATTTGGGGTTGCCCCATCCCAGGTGCAGAATTCAGCACTTCCCCTTGTTGAACTTCATATGGTTGGTGATCGCCCAGTCCTCTAATTTGTCGAGATCTCTCTGCAGGGCCTCTCTGCTTTCAAAGGAGTCAACAGCTCCTCCCAGTTTCCTGTCATCTGCAAACTTGTTTAGTATCCCTTCCAGTCCTGTGTCCAAGTCATTTACGAAGATGTTGAAGAGACCAGGGCCCAAAATGGAGCCCTGTGGGACCCCACTAGTGACAGGTCGCCAGCCTGATGTCACCCCATTCACTATTATCCTCTGTGCTCGACCTGTGAGCCAATTGCTCACCCACTGCATGATATGTTCATCCAGCTGTGTGCTGGACAGTTTGTCCAGAAGGATCCTGTGAGAGACTTGTGCTTAAAGAAGTTTTTATTGACATTGTCCTAGTCTCTAAGATTCTTTAAGAGAAAGGTGGTGCAGTCTGCTAACCAAGTAGTTAATTTGGAATGTTGTTTCTGGCCTTTTCACTTAGCCTAGAAATATGATAAGGCATTTCCTCTCTGCTAGTGTACAGCATTAATGGGAAATCATATATGTAGAGTTCTTTAGTTTATATGTTATATGAAACTTTTTTAAGAGTTTTAGAGAATCTTATAGACACAGAAAACAGACATATTTTTATCCATTTGTAAATAGAAATAGGACAGATGGAAAAATGGAGAGCGAAAGATGATCAGCATAAATATGTCGTCTTACTTTGTATAGCAATATTAAATGTAGGAATTAAAATTGTAGGTATTTGTGTTTTCTGTGTAGTTAGCTGTTTTGTTCTAGGGCATACCACAGGTGATTACTGCTCAGTAATCAGTTAAATCTCCCTTTATGGTAATGGTTGCTTTCTAAATTACCTGGTTATAATGTTATTAGAGCAGTAACTCAAGTAACAATAACTGAAATATTAATAAATGTAACCTTTTTAGTTTGATAAATTCTATTGAATATCTTGGTCTAATATGTTTAAACTTATAAAGAAAAGAATATTGAGACCATATTTTTTTTTAAACTTAAATTGTTTCCTTTCCCAAAGAGACCAGAATAGTGTGAAATATATTACCAATAATATATTAAAAAATATGCCATATTTCTCATACTGTTACATCTTTAACTATACATTCCATGGCATGCTGAACAGCTGAAACCATACAGTGCCAGGATTTTATCCACAGCCTATAGCTAGGAATTTTTTAAGATAAATTACTAATAAATTAATAGATGTATAGAAGAATCAGTCTTGGCCATGATGATATCATTTTTAGATATATTGATTATGAATACAATATATTACTCTACATTCACTGCTTACAGCTCACATGCCAATCTGTTTCATAAATTTTGGAAGCCATGTACCTTTCTACAGAAGTTATCAGTGAAAAATAGTGTTCGCTTGTTAAATGGAGATAAATGGTCTAACATTTCATTGTCATGCATTTATGAAGGATTTTTCCAGTAAGAAAGAAGGCTATGGCTAGCATATCTTTAGGAGAATATGCTTACAGGATCTCAATCAGCAGATTTGTGGGGTGATGGAATTTCTGTTAAAAGATACATACAGCCCACTCTTTATGGCACTTTCATATTTCTCTAGAATTTGTTCTCCAGTGCCTCATGGCGGTGAAACTGAACTTCATCTTGTAGTGTTGGAATAGAAGAAAGACAGAGGATTCACTCCTCCTCTAAAAGTGAAAAGATTTTCATGGTAAAACGTGTCAAATTACTTACACAAGAGAAATTTTGTTAAAGATGTATTAATAACAGAGAAGTTACAGTCATTAAAAGAGAAGGTATATAATTACTGTGGTTTACCATTTCTTGTGAGGTGAACCATTACTGGCATTAGGAGAAATCAATCCACAGGTTTCTTGTTTCACAGAAATACTGTCAGCGTGTAGCCATCTGGTTTAAAACTTGCACAACCTGTTACTGTTCTAAAATTTGCTTTGTTGGCATATATAAGAAGCACAATGCTTCCTGTCAGAAAGAAGTTTCATAGAAACACTGTAGTGGAATTGGGAAATATTTCCTTACCAAGTAGAATATGTATTCCTTACCTATACTAGAGAATATAATCCTTGCTAATAGAATATCTATAGTCTTATCCTGTCTAATATTTAATAAATCTGTGATGTCTGAGATAATCAGGTATATTTCTCATTTTCATATATAGGCTAAACTTTCATGCATTAACATGCTACAGTTTGGGATGTTTTCTGCGGGCTGGTTATTGTGTTGTCATGTTACAGTGTTTTTACAAGTCCTAATTTTTGCCTGTTGTCCCCTAAGAATGAGCTCTACAATTTAATATCATCGTCTTTACTGTAGGTACAGTAATTACAGGGTTTTTTCCGGGCTGAGAATATGCCTATTGAGTAGATATTGATAAAGAAATGGTGGGGGTTCCAAGTAAAGTTTCTCAGTGTAATTTTATTGAGAATGAATGAGATGTATGCTTTTTGCAATGCAATATTAAGAACGGTTCTGAGCAGTTGCAATCTGGCACTGTCTTCATGCTTTGTCATGCTAATTCACCCCTCGCATCAGACAGTGCTGTCATTTATTTTATAAAAATGGAAAACTCTTTAATAAAACACCCTTAGTTTTAAAAATAGGAACAGCAATAGAAAACCCTTTTTGTTTATTTTTTTACTCAGTTAATTAGATTGCAACTGAATTCCTTAGAGGAGATGCTAGGAATTTCTGTATGCATAATCTCAATTTGTAATTTTACATCTGCGGTTATTAGTGAAAAAGTACAAGAGTATATTATAGCTACTAAAGATGTTGCTTATGATGTAGGGAGCACTTATCTAAGTAGGGAGCATTAGAGTTGTTGCTCCTGATTGACCTGTTTGAGAGAGTTGGGTCATTGAATGGCAGGTCTATTTTGTAACCAAGTCCAAGTTCATCTTAATGCTATAAGAAAATTACCCGGAGTCATCCTTCTTTTTTTTTGTGGGTTTTTTTTTTTCCTTTGAAGTCTATCTCATTTCAGCCTGCCACTCTCATGTGATTAAGTTTCAACTTATGACTCGGTGGCATACAGCCACTGAGTCTATCATTATATATCACAAAAGAGCATCCATATACAGCTTTCCCTGCAGTAGAATTTTTCCTCTAGAACTCCACCATTTTCATTTGCCTTTAATTATTTATATTTCCATTAAAAAACAAAAATCACTCTAGGAGAACAGGAGAATAAAAGGTGATGCTTTGAAGGGCCAATTCATTGGGTGAAAACAAATATACCTATCTTTGTTTCCTGGTTATAGCTGACCAATAGAGCTGAATACCCCTGGCTCTCTCTCCCTTAAAGGAAGTTCATCTGGTTTTAACAGAAATGAATCCACAAGGGACATGAACAGGAGGAGTATTTTCTGAACAACCAAATTATTGTCTTCTTCAGATGACTGTTGCCTCTACCTGCTTTCCTTTGAAGTAATGCAAGAGAAAGAGGTAGGCTCAGGAGGCAACGGTCTCCTCAAGTTATTGGAGAAGGCCACTGAAGAGTCAAGAGTGCAAACACAAGCCTGAAAGCAGCCTTTAAATGTCAGACATAAGAGAATCCTACTTTGTGTGACTAAATTTGCAGTAGACTACTGAAGGGTGAAATAGTAGATAGTGTCTAAGCCCAATAGGTGTCCTGTGGTTCACTTGCTGACTTCAGTTTTAAATTCTGAGAATAAAGCTTCAGCATAAATATAAAATAATGCTCAGAAGTTTTACAATATATCATAGTTCACAATCCAATTTTTCTTTGTCATCTTAAGAAGAAAACACGGTTGCTGTAGAAGTTTCAAAGTTTTCAAGGGTTTTTATGATCATGACTATGGTTAATTCCCTAAAGGATCATAAAAAGAGATTTGATTTTTAGAAATGATTGAGCAACACTCAAATTCTAGTGTTGGATATTACAGAGTCTATAGAGTCAGCATCTAAAGATGCTGCGTTTCCTGAATCATTTATTGTGAATTATTCACTCTGCTGTCAGCTATCTGTTGTTCCCTAAAGCTGAAAGATTATACTAACTCCTTTGATAGGTCTTCCTTTTTCTAATTTGCATTTCTTTGCCCTTTCCTACGAAGTATTTTCATTCACCTCTCAATCCTACTGGTTGGTTGCTCCAGTAACAAGGACTGTCAATGACTGTGGTTAGTAATTATGCTGATGTGGGCAGACAATCCATCATAGTGGATTTTGCATGTGGCGCCTTATAATTAATTATGGGGCCATGGTGCAGAAACCACACAACAGAGTAGAAATTTGTCTTTTAAAGGCCATTCAGGGTTGGAGCATAAAGAATAATGAGCCCATAGCTGGTAACTCTTGCTTACCAATCAATCTTCCTGCTTTGTCTTTTAAACTCTTCTGTAGGGTTTCATGAAATCATCCATGGAAGTTGTAATAACAGCTTAATTAGAAAAAAAATGCACATTTGAAGATTTCACTTTTTGATGATACTCTGGGATGTTATTTTTTTTATGTTTCCATCCAGTTTACAATAAGAGGAGTTAAGTAATTGGTAAATTTGAAACTGGATGTATTAGTTTTAGCACCAGGTAAAGAGGGAGAAGATGGTGCAAGATTGAAAGATCTTGTTGCTATAGCCATGACAGACATAAAGTATCCCCCATGAGATCAACAGAAAATGCCTGAAAATAACATGAATATTTGTGAGCCTGCTTTGGCAGGGTATCTGGAGGTAACTGGGATTCTGCTGAGGCATCTCCACTCAGATTCATTGAAAATGTTCTTGCTTCTAAGGTTTCAGTATCTGGCCTGTAGTTTACTGTATGAAAACCATTAAAAAGCATGACGTTCTTTCAGGCTTGTGCCAGGAACTTGCCTAATATTGACTGAAGTGGCGTTGTTCCCACAGATGTTGTATCCCAATGTTTCCATAAGGACAGAATCCCTCAGCCACACTGTATGGAGTTGAGGAGGACAGATTCTACTTATCTGGAATAATAAAGGTTTATGTAGATTCAGAAGAGAAAAGGAGCAAGCCAGCATTCATTTTTTTCATTTCACAATAGCATCTCACAACTTCTTTTCAAAAATTTTGTCCATTTCTTCTCATTTTTTTGTTTTACTGTTAAGTTTCATTTTCCTTGCAGGCTTTCTCAACCCTTGCTGATAATTATTCTTTTACTGTCTCCCATGCCCAGCACTGGTTAGTGGTATCAGCTACAGTGTGTACCCTACCTAATGGTGTTTGAAGATAATCCTACAAGATAGGTCTTGCCTATAACTGCCAGTCTTAGAGCTACTCAGTTTTATCCATTTAGTCCAGAATCCAGCACATCAGAAAAAAATTTGGCCCAATAATCAATAAGGAAGAGCAGGCAACAGTGATTTCACTATTGCAATCTATGCTTTTTCTACATAAAAGAGTTTTATCACAAAAGGCAGATAAGCTAGGATTCCACTCCTTTTCCCTTCCTGATGAACACTCCTGCTGAAGCTAGACTGTCAGAAAGCCTGTGTGAAAGATCAATCTGTGATTTCTTTTCAAAGAAAAATATTAAAAAAACACCCCAGTCTATAAAAAGTAGCACTTTAGAAAATCATTAAACTGATTGTAGTTTTTGTGGTGTTTTAAAGGTCATTGTCTGTCTGACAGCAGTAGGATATTGAGTGAGGTATGGCTATCTTAGTAATAAGAATGTGATCCACATTTCTTTGAAAGCTTCATGGCACTTACGTTCTTTAAACCCAAAGCTGTAGTGAATCACTTAGATACAGCGTACCTTGAACTGTACCCTAGATATACCCCAGATAAGCCTTGCCTCCCAGCCCAGTGGGTTGAGCAGGTGACATCTGAGTAGGTGTGTTATATGACTACACAATGGAAACTTAAATACCCCCTCAATTTCTCCTAAAATGAGAGGTGGTGATTGTTTTGTCTCCTGATATCAACCTGAACTCCTAACGTTCAGGTGACAGTTCCACTCCGAGTACTTTTAAGTATACTTGAAGTAAGTGTCTGCCATAAAAATGAAGTTACAGTTCCGCTTGCCTTAAAGTAGATTAGCTACCTCTTAAGGACATAAAACCACAACAGCTTCTCAGTAGGGCTTTTGGACAAAATTCGATCTATGCATATGTATGCTAATTATTAACACTATATTGTTTAAAAGGATTGTCTACTCTGCTTCTTAGACAATTTCTAAACACGCACATTTTGTGTCATTGAACACAAAGCACTGAGTTCATTGTTTCTTTATTCTTTAAATCCCCCCTTTAATTGTGAGAGTTCACACAATGTGTATGGACCTTTCCATCTGTATTTTGTATGATAACTGTATGACTCTGCTAAATTATTTTCATCCTGTGTTTTTTCTGTTCCAGTGAAATCTTTTTTGATCTCAAAACATTACATCAGAACATCATTTACTCTCTGGAATACTTCTTTACCTTTCTGTTACAACCATTCTCAACTTTTTTACTCAGATTCTGCATACTTGAAATCCATGCTGTTTATTGGCTAGACCTCTGTGATACTGACCTTATCTATATTAAATAGTAATTTTTATCTCTTTTCAAAGATATTATTGCCTGATGATGAGAAAATGGTGAATTTTGTCCAGAGGACTCTGGATAAAATTTTGCTTCTGAACTTTTGTGCAGCTGCTGCCTTAGGATGAGCAAGTCACTTTCCTCTGTTTGTCTCATGCTCTGTGAAGTGTGGCAAGATTACCCTCATCTTTGATAATGCTAAAAATGAAAAGTGTTCTTGATTTTGCTGTTATTTTCCATGTAAATGATTTTGCATAGGAAAGACCCTAATTAAAGATCTTTCATCAAGACGATGAAAGATTAGAGAGGGGTGTCTGTTTTACTCTTATGTCAGACAAGTAAGGATCTATGATTTAGCCTGGGAGCTCAATCAGATCAAAAGCACTGCGCAGTCAGCAGGAAGCTCTTTGAGACTATACAGGAGCAAACAGGGAAAAGTGAAATCAGGGTTTGCTCCAGTGAATAGGTGCACACATCTGGACTTGATTGTAAAAATAGAACTTTTAATATTGAAAACTTAAGTGATGCACATAGTTTTGTCATTCTATGTAGTGAGAGTCTATGCAACAGAACATGAACAAATAGTTCTTTTCAGTAATAAGATCTGAGGTAGGTTCTCTGCTATTCTTTATTCTCCGTCCTAAACTTCACATAAAGAATTAAAGGAGGAAAAAGAGATCATCTTCTCTCCCAGTAATTTCTTCTTCCTTTACTTCTCAGTTGCACTTCACAGCTTCTCGACAAACCAACATTTTTCGAACTTTGTTTAGTGCCACTACTGCCTAACCTCTTCCATGTCGCTCCATTTCCTGATCTGCTCACTTTCCCCCACCACTGAATTGTAATGTTAAATATATTGAAGGGTAGGAGTACAACTCACTGCCCAAGATCAACTTATCTTGGAATTATCACATTTTTGGCTCTTCTTCCATTAGTTAATAATTTTTCTCTATCTAAAGTCTTAACATCATCTCCTGAAATTACTTTTATTTTACAACAGAAAGGTTTTCAGATTCAGGTTTTATAAAATTTCAATTTTCCCCAGCAATTAAAAAAGTCCTAATAGTCCTAATATCTACTAAAACAATGTCAAAATGGGCTAATCTAGTGGTCTGAGTTAACTTACTGCTTCCCTTGCAGCTATTACACTACATGTTTATTCCTTCCTTTTGCATTTTCCTTTGCTTTGCCTGCAGCACAAGTCCACCTCTCCATACAGTTAGTTTCTCCATTGTATTTTTTCGCAAACCTACAGCTGTCTAAAAAAGCTCTCTCCTTTTCTCTTGTCTCTGCTTCACCTTGGCTTGTTTCCTCATTTAAGTCATTAGGACCACCATAAGACAAATAATAATAGTGACTCTCAAATATTTTTAAAAATGAGACCAAGGAGATGGGTAAGTATCACAAGGTAAAGTACAGGAAACGTATTTAGAAGCGGCACAGCTTGGCACAAGTATCAGAGGTTGTCTGGTTTATGTCAGTAAGAGTTTTATAGATTGCTAAGACTTCTTTTAAATTTCTGTGTGTGCCACTTACGTGCTGTTAGGCAAAAATGTTGAAATAATTGCTGTAGTTTGAGGGGTACAGGTGTCACCCAAGAAGGCTGTTTCCTGACCCTTCATATGCTTGCATTCTAAAGTTGCCATCATTTATTTCAGTACTTGAGCAGATGCCAAGAGGTGATTCTATCACAGGCAGCAGTAGAGCAACAGGATTTAAAATGCATCAGACTGACCTGCGTGAAGCTGCATTAATTGAAGTTGGTACACTGTAAAGTGGCAAACAGAATGACACTAATTAAATGCTGAGGTTAAAAATGTATAAGTTGGCTAGCAGTTACCATTGAACCATAATAAAGACAACACCCTTGGAATATTTTGAAACTATCAAACAACTGTTTTTGCTGTATTGTTAGAGTAAGATTTGTAAAGACCTAGCAAGATTCTGTAGCCTTGTGTATTGTAGGAGTTAAAAATTTGTATGATGACACTAAGCATAAAGATTAGAGGTAGAGATTGAGTTAATAATGCCTCATAATATCATACCTTCCTTTTTTTTTTTTTTGCAAATATATATCCCATTTGAAATATGACCCCCAAAAATTCTACAATTCTCCTAAGTCACTGAAATGCTGCCTGCCACTGTGCTAAAACTATTAGCACAAATGAGAGATCAGTGTAAAATGATCTGTAAAAAGAAAACTCTCAGCTGCATTTGCCATGGCTAAACAGTTGTTCTCTGGGTGTATCAGAAAGGTCTAATATCCATTGCATCCTCCTTCTTATTATTTCTCATTGATAATGTACGTCGTGTCAGTTTTTAAAGGTGTGCTGTATCATTTACCTGTGGGGGAGTTTTTCCCACACTATATGCTGTAAATCAGTGCTATCAAACTTGTTATGGATTTAACTATGGCAGTGCTGTTTACACTAATTTTCTTTTATTAAGAGCTGTTTCCATATTTTTTCCAGTGGTTGAAAGAGGTGATGCTGGATTTATAGATGTGTAAGATGAGGATATGGTAATGAGTGAGAAGGGCTTTGGAGCTGAACACTTTTCAGAGGGTCTGGAGGGGATTAGCAAGTTGATGCATCTATGAGGCATGAAGAAATAGAGTTACATGTGTTCAGTAGGAGAGGCGTCAAGTGAACATCTAGTTTCAAAGATCCCTGAAGTGTGTAGGCTTTTAAGGGTGGTTTCCAAGCTTCAGTAACACTTTTACTTGGTGGGGAGGTCTAAAGGAGAGCAAACAATATGCTTTTGAGTTGAATCAAAAGAAAACTGGTTTGAACAGAACAGCTCCTGCGACCACTGCAGGATTCAAAGGTAGAAATACTGTGTGTTTCTGGAAACTGTGTTGCAGGAAGTGGAGGGGGCGGGGCAGGAAAAAGGAATTTTATTCATGCTTTGGGTTGAGAAAAGTGGCAGCATATCAGTTGTAGGAAGAACGTTGTGATGAATAACTTTTGCAGACAAGGACAGACAGACATATTGAAAACTGATTTTACTGCTTCTGCTCCTTATCCTAGGGAGTTTCTAGGACTTGAGCATGAAACTTAGTGAGAGGCACAGGCTGAGAGTTGGTTAAGAGCCGACTTCTGATGTTTAAGTCAATTCCTAAGAATATAGGAAGAATGAGGTGGAGATCAAATGTTTGAAAGGGACATTTGACCTTGTTCCTCTCTTCTTTATTTATTCGAAGTCAAATCCACTGCACAGGATTTCTGAAGATTTTTAGGTAAAAATAGTACAGTTCAAGTCAAGAGAAACTGGAGGGGGTCTTTTTTTTTTTTTTTCATAAAGGAGTATTGGGCAACAACTATTTCAGCAACAAGCTTGGAAAGGGAATGGTATTTCCAGAATAAAGAAAATTAAGTGCTTCAGGGGAGAAAGAACTGCTCATGTTTTCTACACCTTTCATTACTGCATCCTTATTTAGGGATTTCTGACAGTAATATTCACATTTATGCCATATTTCTCATACTTATAAAAGTTTTACAGAAGATTGACATATGTTTGGGTGTTGCTCTGGGGCAGTAAAAGTATGTTCATTATCTACCAAGATTTGTGCTAGTTTCTTGGGAAATATAGAGGAGTCATGATTGCACGTAACACCCCCATCTGGAGAAGTCAGGGAAAGATTGCTTATTGATTGCCCTGTAAAAGCATAGTTGTAATGGTAAAATGTGTCTCTAGAAGTTCAGTTTTTACGAAGGCAGAAAATGCTTTTCTAAAAAATACCAATAAAAGGTACAGGGCCAAGTATAATTTTAGATGTAACTCTGTTTCAATCACTACTAAAAATATATGAAAGAAAGAAAAAAAATGGAAAAAAATAAAGACAAAAACTCTTACTAGATTTCTTCCTGAAAGCCTACAAAATGTGGGCCAGGGGGTGGTGGTAGTGTATGTATCCAGTCTTCAAGTTGCATCAAAATTCCAGCTACATAGAATCATAGAATTCTTTAGGTTGGAAAAGACCTTTAAGGTCATCGAGTCCAACTGCAAATTGGAACTGCAAAGCCCACAACTAAACTATGTCACTAAGTGCCACATGTACACATCTCCAGGAATGGTGACTCAACCTCTTTCCTGGGAGGCCCGTTCCAGTGCTTGACAACCTTTCCAAAGAAATTTTTTCTAGCATCCTGATATAACTTGAGGCCATTTCCTCCTGTCCCATCACTTGTTACATAGAGAAGATACCAACCCCCACCTCACCACAACCGCCTTCTTCTAGAGAGTGATAAGGTCTTCTCTCAGCCTCCTTTCTCCAGGTTAAACAACCCCACTTTCCTCAACCACTCCTCATAAGACTTGTGTTCCAGACCCTTCACCACCTTCTCTGTACTCTCTCCAGCACCTTAATGTCTTTGTTGTAGTGAGGGACCCAAAACTGTACACAGAACTCGAGCTACAGCCTCATAAGTGCCCAGTGCAGCGGGACGACCAGTGCCCTGGTCCTGCTGGCCACACTATTTTGGATACAGGCCAGGATGCCATTGGTCTTCTTGGCCACCTGGACACACTTCTGGCTGTTCAGCCTGTTGTCAACCAGGTCCTTTTCCTCTGGACAGCCCCATCCCACCTGACCTTGAACACTAACAGGCATGGGGCATCCACAGCTTCTCTAGACAACCTGTGCCGATGTCTCAGCACCCTCACAGTAAAGAATTTCTTCCTAATACCTAATCTAAACCTACCCTTTGTGAGTTTAAAGCCATTCCCCCTTGTCATATCACTCCATGCCCTTGTAAAAAGTCTCTCTCCATCTTTTTTGTAGGCTTCCTTCAGGGAGTGACCACAATTAGGTCACCAGGCTGAACAATTACATTTTTCTTAGCTTCTCTTTGTAGAAGAGGTGCTCCATCCCTCTAATCATCTTGGTGGCCCTTCTCTGTACTGGCTCCAACAGGTCAAAGTCCTTCCTGTGCTGCAGACCCCAGAGTTTGATTCAGTTCTCCAAGTGGGGTCTCATCAGAGCAGAATAGAGTGGCAGAATCCCCTCCCTCACCCTGCTGGCCACTCTGCTCTTGATGCGGCCCAGGATACAATTGACTTTCTGGGCTGCAAGTGCACATTGCCAGCTCATGTCCAGCCTTTCATTATCCAGCACCCCTAAGTCCTTCTCAGCAGGGCTGCTCTCCATCTGTTCATTCCCCAGCCTGTGGGGATTACTGGGGATTGCCCCATCCCAGGTGCAGCACCTTGCGCTTTGTCTTGTCAAACCTCTTGAGATTCCAAAGGGCCCATTTTCAAGCTTGTCCAGGTATATATTTTTCATCTACTGTGTCAGCTGTGTTCCTTTTGACTGCAGTTTGGAAAGGAATAGGAAGATGAAATGAGACAGTTGCTCTCCATTCTGACATGGACCTATTGAATCCAGTGAAAGAACAGCAGAATTTGAGACAACAACAGACTCAAGTCTGCATGTTTCTGGGCCTTGTTTAATCCTTTACACCTTTACAAAATCAATGTGAAGCATAAGCATGCTGATTTTTGTAGCATGGCTGCTTTTCACTCAGTTTTCACAGAATGAATTACAATGAATATTTGTCCTTTGGGCAATCAGAGCACGGCATACTCTGACTCTCTGCTGATAAGTAGTAGTACTGTGCATATAATTTTTTCTGCAGCCTGTAAGAGCTTGCTAGACTGTTTGCCATTTTAAATAATGTTTTTAGTGGCAACGTCTATGTTATGACCCAGAAGTTAGTTTAATTAGCCTTTGTCCAGCAGGTTCATTTGAAGCTTAAAATTATGGCATTATCCAGTACACTTAAACTAAACAAAGTGCATACAAATGGCTTTATAATCAAATAATTAATTGAAGACTCTCAAGGACATTGATTAAGTGAGATAGGTACACAGAGAGCAAAGGCAAATTCCAGAGAGGAGTCTGTAATCAGCACTCCAAATGTTTGAGGGGGTTTGTGTTTTTCATTAACTTGATGATCACTTGGGAAGCCCTTAATCTGATATCATACCATGCTCAAGGGAAATCCACTAAATAAACAGGGCTTGACTGAGTCTGTGGAAGGTATTGACCATAAGTTTTCAAGATGTCAAAACAATGGTGCAAAGATCTGTGACTACTGTCCTCTATAAAAAGAAACATGTTTTTGTATGCACGCATGTAGTCACACTTGTAAAGCATTTGAGTACAAAGTCACTACACTAAAGGCACAGATCAGATCATGGCTAGACTTCGCGAACGAAGATTTNCGCTTGTAAAGCATTTGAATACAAAGTCACTACACTAAAGGCACAACACAGAGGAAAATTCCATGCATGATGTGATCCCAGCCATTACATACTGGGATTCTGTTGGCATGTTACAGATGTTTATTTTGTTGGAACACTTTCAGTTACAGACTGCAAAGTAATTGATTTTGTATGGAAGTCAAAAATAACTGAGTTTTGACAAAGTTTCTTCAAAGGATTAAGAATTGCAAGAATTTTTATTTTTTTTTTCTGAAACAGAATGAAGTGCAAGTATTTTCTGAACTTACTAATACTATGTGTCACAGATCTGGTCACTTTATCTTGCTAGGTTCTTACCATTGTCAGGTGGGCTTACTGCTTTGTGTTTAAAAAATCAACTGAGATCAATCTAATTATGCGTTATCCCTGAGGCTTAAAGATATGTTTGTAAAGAGGAAAGAGAAAAGCTGACCTGTGCTCAGAAAAAAAAAATTACCATTCATTTTGAATTATTAAGACAGAGTAAAGCAAATTTTTGTTTGCAAGTATTAGTATGTTCTTCTGGAAATTGCTTAGTACAATTTGATTAATAAAATATAGTAATTCTTAAGCAGAAAACCTTTTAAGTTCTGATTGAATTAATGGAAAACTGAGTTAATTACACTTTCCTGTGAAGAAAATACTGCTAAAAGAGAGGAATTTTGGGCATCTAATTAAATTCTTGACTACTGACAACGTTCTTGCCTAATTTTGGCAAATTTCACATAGTATGTGCATCATTCCCTTTCCTTAGCTAAAAGATCATCAGCTTCCCTGATCTCCAGCCGTGCTGTCAGAAGTAATTCACTAATGCCTATAAAAGCAAAAAGGCATAAAAATAAATAAATAAACAAAACAGTTTTGACCTGGATTTCCCTAATCTGATTTACAACGCAGCTGCATAAATGCTTGTGCTAGCATAAAAGTAACAAGATCAAGTAGTGGGGTGAAAGGGTGAGAAAATTGCTTCTTATGGAGCTACCAGCTTAAAATGTTCATGAAACATCATCTTTTAATGGCTCTTAGGGTCCCTGAATACACAAAGAGGAATAACAGCCTGTTTTAATCATACATGAGCAATTCTAGCTGAAGGTAAAAGGGAAACTCACCATGACTTCAAAACAAGCAAGGTTTTAACTCACCTGAAAAAAATATAATTGTTTCAGCTATTCCCCATCACAACTATATTAGTCAGGCTTGAATATGCTTAATAATATACAAACTCTGAACAAGTACTAATCAATTCCCAGATTTGGAATATTTTTCTTTTTTCCTTTTTTATTTTTCCTAAGAATCAAATCAAAATGTAATTGAGGATGGGAGGGGAGGGACTGATCTCAGAGGTAAAGCAGGTTACTCAGGGCCTTGTCCAGTTCAGTTTTGAACATTTCTAGTTGTGAAGATTCTGAAATCTGTGTGGTCAAGTGTTTGATCCATGAAAAATTACTTTGACAGAAACAACACTGATAATCAAACGTAAGATTTATGTATCTTGGTAAATCATTCCAGGCTTATCATGTCAGTGATTTTATAGAATTGCTTCAGATCATTTTTATACAGTCTGACTTGTTTCCCTTCCTCATCTTTGTTTGAAAATAACATCTTTTCCACGTTTGATGGCTTTGCCTGCAGGTTGTCGTGTCTGAGGATACAGCAATGTTCAGTAGTTACCATGAAGGAAAGCTAGAGTTGGCTTCATGAAACTAATTCTGTAACTGTGTTACTTGTCAGCCTACAATACCTTTGAAAACAGAAGTGTAATAATGATTTGTTTACTAGGAAAAAAAAAACACATACATGGAAACACTACAGTACATTTCTTGTTGTAAATTATGCGGGATTTAGAAGAGACAAATCATTCAAAAGCCATTTAATTAGATAGGAATTTAGAATTTAATTTAACTGGTGTTTCTTCATCCATTCATTGAATTTTCACATTAAATTCCTTATGTTAATGTACACTTTCTTTTGTCTCTGTCAACTGAATCCACATGGAATGGAGGTCTGTGTTTGCTTCTAAAATATTCCAAGTGAAATCCTTCAGGTGCTGAATGATTTTTGACAAGCATCCCAGCATAAAGAGTTGTCTTTAACTGTCCCACTTTAGGTGTTAAGTTGCGGTAATCTAGATGTTCAAGAAGTTTGAGAACAACTCATGTAATTAAGACAAGAATGTGTTATTTGTGCTGTAGTAGTAGCTACACTGAGAGGGATTAAGGAAATCCGTCAGATAGGAATCTGGTTGTCCAAGCTTAAGACCTGCACGGAAAGTCTGGATGTAAACTCAGGCGCTTGCACCTTAGCTTGCTCTGAATTCTGCAGAGGATCTGAATGTGGTCTGACAAGGCATTAGTACTTTGCTTTGTAATATTTACACACTGGCATGGCTTACAAAATCTCTCTTTAAATATTCTGTATCTCTGTGGACTGAAAATGGGAGCATGTTGGCTTTGCTTCCAGACTATATTAAGATACATTGCTTTTTCTATATCATTTTGTTCAGAATGTCTGCAGTACTTTCTTTTTATAGAGGATAAAAAGTATTCTCACTTTTCTTAATGTCTTGGAGGGGGAATTTCTGTCTACTTTTGTAGGCAGTTATTGACAAAATAATTACGCTCTTCCTTAATTATAAAAAATATTCTCTACCCATATGTCATAGCTGAAGAAGTCATAAAACATTAGAATTTTGAAAGAGAATTAATTTTATTTATGAGCTTCTTACTTTTGTTAATGTGTATGTACATTCAGAAGATCAGGAAAGGTTTTACAGGAATGTGCAGCTAACAATGTTTTCAACTTACTAATTCCAAGTTTGATTATATGTCAACCTAAGCTTCATTACATGTGGAAAAATGGATTTTTCTCTTATAAATTGTAGAATTGACACCATTTTGTATTAAGCAGGGCAGAAAACCCAAAATCATTGGAGCCACTGGCAAAAGATCTATTGGTGTAGATGCCTGTTTTAATTTTTCTTGTAAAGTGATACCTGAAGTATTTGTGGCAAGGGATGTAGCTGTAAGCTGAACAGTACCAGACACTTGTATGAATGCTTAAGCTCAGTGATCTGGATGGCTAAACACTTTAAATTTGTAGAAATGTTTGTGGTACAGCTTTAGCCTGAGACAACCAACCATATGAAACAGTTCCCAGGCATGGTTTGGGAGGGACCAAGACTATTCCTGTTACACAGTTTGAGCATTGTTGTGATGGTGTGAGAGATTCAAAGAGTTTAATTGAGACTTCTTTGTAAATTATGGAAGTCCCAAAAGGGGAACTGATATGGGAGAATTTGATGTAAGAAAGCAAAGAGATAAAATCAGAACATAAATCTGTAGTACATCAAAGGGGTTTAGAACAAGTTAAGTCTAACTATAGTATACACAACGATGAAGTGTGGATTGTACCTAGATATTCTGATAGAAAGCAAAATGTTCTGATAGAAAACTTAGAACAGATTGGCTCAAGAGATTAGAAAATTACATGTACTTGTCATAACTGTGCATTGTATACACGAAATAAAAAGAGAAGAATTTTCTCTGATGGCATGCATGATAGGTAGAGTCATCCCCCATGCATCTGGCTCTGTCAACTAAGAATTCCTGCCTTCTGAATAACCACATTGCTGTCAGAGGGTTCTCTTTATTTTCAAAGATTTCGGTACCATCAGCTTGCCCTGGAAGTGGAGCATTCTTATCATTATAAGAGGAAATCACTGAGTAAAATTCTATATTATGCACAGCATCTTGTTGACTCATATTCAGCTTCTGATCTCCTATAAATCAGAGAATTGCTTTGAGGAACTACTAGATGAAGGAAAATGTTTCCCATCCAGTCTTTGTACAACTGCTCATTTGCCTCTGAATGGTAGAGGCTTTCCTTTGTTGAATGAAATCTTTTTCTTCAGATCATCCCTCTAGTTTGACCAGATCATTGTGAATTCTAACCCCATAATTATATTTATATATATATATATATATATTAGCATTTCTGAGCTCCCTGTCATGTGGAAATTTATCTGTTGTGCTACTGAATAAATCATATTATCTTTTCCAGATCTTAATGGAAAAAATAGAGCAGATTCAGGACAGATTGCATCAAATCCACATATGATACCTCTTTCTATTTTAGAAAATGAACGATTGACAATGAAGAAAAAATAATTAGTTATACTGTGTATAATTTTCAGTGGCTGAGAAAAAGAAGACAGCATGCAAAATGAATAAAAGGTGCGTGTTTTAAGTTCAGTTCATTTAACCTCCCTTAACTTAAATAAGTTATTCTGTATGAATTTGAAAGGTGTGATGGGAATAAATGACAAGTATTTGGCTCTAAGATTCAAGTTTTGTTAGTTTAATATTTGTATATAGATTGAGTTTGTCATCCTTCCCTGATAGGAGAATGTAATTTTTTAATTTTTCATCTCACTTCCTTTCTGAGGCCTGATTTTAGGCTACAGAAGTAGTATACTGGAAACTGGAGTGAAATGGGTAGGTACTGGGCCATCTTTCTGATCTCTAGTATCAGGAACCCTTTACAGAACATGAAGTCATCTGAAAACTCTAAAGCTACACAGAGGAGCTTGAATAGGATAATGGTACTATTCCATTAACCAGTCTAGTGAAAGTCTAATTTCCTCTGCTAATCATTTTTTTATTATATTCCAGTATGATCCTGGAATCATTTGTGGTTAAAGAAACACCTTGTGAAAACAAGCAAATGATACCAGGTAGAACAAAAGAAAAATAATCCTGGTTCAGGTTTTAAGATGACAAAAAGCAAAAGAACTCCTCAAGTACTTTTTCCTTTAGCCCAAGACTCCATTACCTCTGAAGGCTGATTATGTACTGTGTTACCTGCTCAGTTGGAGAAAGGCACAGAGTGGTTTAGTCATCCCTCTGATAGACTTGTTGAGCTTTTATATCACATATCTGTTCCTCCTGCAGACTGGATAAACTACTTGAGAGAGTGGGAACAGTTTTTTCTTTGGGTAGCAGCTGCCAGATACCACAGAATGTCAGATTTCATTCCTTTCCTTAGGCTGTGGGGAAGCATCTGAGGACAACAAATTCTGTCACATATTCACAACCTCACAAATATTGAAATCCCTGGTTTTCTCTGTAAAGACAGCAATGTATATTTTCATATCCATAAATAGAGCTGTGAGTACACTCAACAGGAGCTTTTTCTGATTGCTGTCTTTAGACTGTATCGGGGGGGAAAAAAAGCCATAAGAATCTGGCATTAAAACAGAGTACTTAAAATGTCTTTTGATATTTATATGTGTAGAGAATTATGTAACGGCGCTCTCAGGCACAGAATATCTTGCTGCTGTTTTCCCTGCACCTGCTACTTTCACTTACATTCAGTCAATTGTAGAGCGATCCCATTTAAATTCAATGGGAGGATGTGGAGGCAGGTGTGCCAGAGGAAGCCTGCACAACTTCCCCAGCTGCAGAGCAGCCACTGAGGACTTGTGTGTAGCAGGTAGGACTTGGGTTTTACTTAGTGGCTCATGGGAAATACAGAAGATGACTGTTCTGATCTGCAAATTAGTTTTCTAATGCAAAACCTTGCCCAATGAGAAGTCTGCTAAAACTGGGAAGAATCAGGAGATTACAGAACAAGGATTTCGTTCTATCCCACTGAGCTCATGAAAAGAGCTTGTAGTGGCTCCTGAATCACCACTTGCTGCCTACAGTGTTTTTCCACTGTAAAGTGCAAGAAACGGACACTGTTTTTTCTCTGGTGACTTAAAAAGGTTCACTTTTTGCTTTCAGTCAGACCAAATGACAGTAATTGTGAAATCTCTTATGCAACCTTCTGGGAAGATAAGCAGCTTTAAATCTTAAATCTGTAAACCTTTACACATTTTTTAGGCTGACGAAGCACAAAGCAAATCACTGATGAATGAGAAGTTGTTAAATACCTATACAGGCATAATTCATGATGTGTTTTCGTCTGATCTTCTTTTATGAAGAAGATGTCTTCATTTTCCCTAGACATTCCATTACTTTATGTCTCCTACAGTGAGAAGGTTTTTGCTACAGTTTAATATTAGTCTATGCTGCAAGCAGTTAGGCCCATTTTGTTCCATCTTGTCTACCATGAATTTGAGATGGTCTTTTCCGTTACAAACAGCTTTTTATTTACATGAAGACTTGTCATTCCCTTCAGTGCAGACATTTAAGATGGCTTATGACCTCTTCAAACAACCTCCACACATCTGAAACTTTGCAAAATTTTGGAAGGACTTCTTGCTGAACTCTTGGCTCCCTATTGTTGATGATGAGTGGACAACTTCTCATATGTTTTTGTGATTGGGTTTCACTCTTCCCAGTGCTTCACTTTCCCCTCACACTACCATAATGTACCTATGAGTGATAAATCCTTCCATTTGAATTGCCCTTCCATAATTTCTTTCATGAACTATTGAACTATAAAAGGACTTGCATATATTAGATGCTGAATCTCAATCTTTTCTAAGTGCGAGCACAATCTTCTCTCCCACGCCAGTATCTGTTACAAAGATGATTTTCAGCTTTAGAATCTGTGGAATTATCAACCATTTTCCAGAGAATTCATCTGGGAAAATATGGGTGTGAAACATTAAATTTTAAGGAAAATAAAATATTTTAAAATATCACCAAAGAAAAATTTCCTGCATCATTATAATCCCTTCCCAGCCAGAAAAAGATCACTTCTTTTCTGATATATGAGGTTTTACAAGATTTCCCTTGTTTTTCATCCAATGCTGTTGAAGTTCTGAATCATAAATCCAGCTTATTGGAGTATTGAGGGACTTTCAGTGTTCAATTACTCTGAAGATTCCTTGCCTGCATTTGAACCTCTCCTCAAGACCCAAATGAGCAGAAAGGGCTAAAAGCAAGTGTGCTACAGAAACAGTAATGGCAATTTCATTGTTTTATTTGAGCACAAATCAGAACAAATAGGCCTTTCCTTTATCTTCTGTGAAAATAGAAACCGTTTCTTTCCCCCTTAATAGTGCAATGTCATTAAATCTTTCTGTGTGTATTTTTGCAAAGTTGCAAAAGTGGAGACACAAACTTTCAGTTCACTGCAACAACAGAGCCTTTAGTCTTTAACAAGAAATTGTTACAAAAAGTGCAAGAAAAGTACAGAAACAGCTGTACAGATGATAGAACTAGCTGGGGCAGAGCTGACAGCAGTCTGTGAGCTTCTAGTTTTTTTCTCAAACAACCACAACTTGCAAACTAAAGATAATACAAAAAAAATAAAAAATAAAAAAAGAGACATGGGGAGAGAATTGATTGAAAAAATCCTGTATTTCACACAGCCCTGCATGCATCAGAATGCTCCCTTTTCCCATTCCTTTAGCATTCAAATCTTTGGGAGATTTTTATGGGTTAGGCTTCTGTTAAACCTTCTAGACTGCTTTGTACTTAGTTTTCACTTTGATTTGAGAAATACCTGTGCTGTAATATACATTGTAGGAAAGTGAACTGTATTAAAAATTGAGATTAAACTTGTAATGTTTACCAGCAAAAAGAACAAAATTCAAAATGCTGCCAATCAATGTTTGCTGCAGTTAAACTACCTAAAAATCATGAGACATGGGAAAAATTACTTCCAAAGTCTTGATGGCAGTTTCAAAAGGTGATGGCATTTTGAAAGCAGTTTAGAGGTTCACCATAATATGAAACATGTTTTAAGGGATTTTTTTGAGGGCAAAATCAAACTGTGATTTTGAACTGAATTTTAGCAACCAGTTTCTACTTCAGTGCCACTATTTGAAACAAACTGTACTTAGAAAACACTTGGAAGCAAGTCCTCTAAAATCACACAGGTGATGGCAGAAGTAAAGCAAGCAGTCTTCTGCAGTGCAGATATAGTGTGCTATGTTACTAGTTCTGACATTTTTCAGTAATACTGCAAACCTCAATTCACACTATGAGTTTGCTTAAATGCCAGTTTTGTCCCCACACCCACCTACCACCTACTGATACAGTTTGTGAGTTAAATAAATCTTCTTGGTTCAATTCTGTTGTAAGAATTGATTACAGAAGAATGACAATTAGCTTCAACTGACTGTGGCGCTGGGAGCTTTTTCGTGCTTTTTCGTCTTCAGTTACTGTGATAGTGTTTATTTTGCTCTTGACTTTGGTAACAGATTTTTGTTTGTGAAGAATTTTATATTTTGAAATGAGATTGGAAATCAGTCAACTTAAGGATCTGTCTGCTTACTCAATGTCTGTTTACTCCTACATGGAGCAGGAACATGAGATGCCTTCTTATACAGACCAGAATGATGTTAAAGATGAGAAATTGGTTTTGCTGTAGATGAAAAGCTGAAATTAAAAAAATAATTATTGAAGAAAAGCAAAATGTAGATTCAAGGACTAAAAAAGAGAACAAAAATAAAGCAAAAACTGAACATTTATAAAAAGAGAAAAGTAAAAAAATGCATATCCTATTACACACTGAGATTATCTCTGTCGTAATTAGGTCTGCCAGCAATGTACTCTGCAAATATGAAACAATATGTCATTCTAGAGTTTATAAAAACATTTGTATCCCAATAATTATGTATAGGATATATTTAATTAAAATATCTACTGTCATTGATACTAAAAGTAATACACCTTTTATGGTGAGATACTTCTAATACAGCTATATATAGCCAAATATCTTGTAACATGTCAAGTTCAACCTTCAACCGTATCACAGTGGAAGGTCCTCTGTATTTAAACGTTAATGTCAACATATCTCTTCTTGTGGGTCATGTTAACAATGCTATGATAAGGGTCATCACTTTTTGAAAGGGAAGAAAATTGTTTCATAAAGTAAAAATTGTGGCATACTTCAAAAACTTGTGACTTCTTGAGAAATCTACATAATTTATAGTATTTTCTTTTTCTTGGGAAGTCAAGTGTTGTAACTCAAGCCTGATATATTAATGTATTGGAGGAAAATTGAAGAGCAAATTATCAGTTACTCTAGGTTATGTATCTATTTAGGTTATTAAAATCTTTAGATGGATATAAAGTACTTTGAAAGAAAGTTCAGTCTGTGATAATATTCTCTAAGTCGCTCTGGTGCCCACAGTCCTCTAATTTGTCAAGGTCTCTCTGCAGGGCCTCCCTGCCTTTGAGGGAGTCAACAGCTCCTCCCGGTTTTGTGTTATCTGCAGACTTGTTTACTATCCCTTCCAGTCCTGCGTCCAAGTCAATCACCCAAGAAGAGTGCCAAGAGGGTGGATCCAGGCTGTTCTTGGTGCTGCTAAAAATTAGGACAAGAGGCAATGGGGAGAAACTGATGCACAGGAAGTCCCACCTGAATACGAGGCAGAATTTCTTTCCTGTGCAGGTGATTGTGCACTGAAGCAGATTTCCCAGAGAGGTTGTGGAGTCTCCCTCACTGGCGATATTCTAGAACTATCTGAATGCAAACCACGAGGTGCTCTAAGGATGACCCTCTCTGCTTGAGCTGAGAGGTTGGATGAGACAACCCACTGTGGTCCCTTCCAACCTTACCCATTCTGTGATTCTGTAATGGCTAAAATGTAATTTAAGCTGTTCCTTGGCATTGGCCACTGTTGCTTCTGTCTTGCTTCTGAGATTAAATAATTAGCATTCGTGCATCATATTGTGCCACCACCTAACTCACCAGTGTCCTTTACCCTAAAATTGTCAGATTATTACAGGCAGAACAAACAAATGTTTATATTCCGGCAAAGTGACGGGTTTGTATTAGAGACATTAAATCTCTCTAACTGAACTGGAATATATGCTTATTACTTAGTTTTGGTAGTGCTGTGTTGTACTCTTAAAAGAGGGGTATATTCTTCTTGGAGTTACCAGCAACTTTATCATAGATTATTTTTTCACTGTATTTTTTCACCCTCAGAGACTGAGGGTCTGAGTTTTTGAATTCATGGGAGAGTACAAAATTGAAAACTTAGGCTTCAGAGTTATCAGATTTCAGGTGTTTATCATGTTTGTGTAAATCATATCAATCCATGAACTTCAGTAAATTTCATTTAAAGATTCCATATAAGAGTTCTGAGCCAAAGCATGTGACTTTCTCATGGATTTGTATTTATATGCTTATACTTCATAAGGTTCATGTCACAATGTCTGTGCTCTTAGTTTTTGTGGGAATTTGCACAGCCAGTTCCTTTAATAGGCTTTATGTTGTGCAGGAAGAATCAGGAAGACTATTTTAAGAGAGTGATGTCCAGAAAATGTGCTTGACAGTACTTTATAACTATCATTTTCTTACTTCTTTTTGTTCTATATTGCTGGTCTTGCATCAATGGGACAAAGCACTTTCTTATTTTCAGAGTGATCTGTTACAGATTAAAAAAGATGAGCCAAAGTGAATGGCAGGGAAAATGTTTTATTAACCCTGAGCTGACTCAGTACTTGCTGTTGTCTTTATACTGAGATCTGGAGCTGCTGCCACTTGGTAGCTTCCACAGTGTTCCTTTTGTGTCACAAAGTTTTGATAAAAGCATAGAGTTTATTTTTACAGAAAAGTCAGAATTTAG
Organism: Cephalopterus ornatus; assembly: GCA_013396775.1. NCBI lineage: Eukaryota > Metazoa > Chordata > Aves > Passeriformes > Cotingidae > Cephalopterus > Cephalopterus ornatus. The sequence continues at coordinate 23,389 of VZRE01007771.1, forward strand.
CTAAATAGCAAGCAGTAAAACAGGAGGAAAGGGCTACCAGGTACATTATCCAAGCTACTTATTCATTTGTTTAGAACTCAAAGTGTTTGGAAACACTGTGACAGAGTTTTAATTACTGGTGTGGCACATGGACTTCATGGAGCAGTGAGTATAAATGGTTACTAGAATAACTAGTTCTGTGTATTGCGCTGTTACTTCTTGTGACAATGTAGTCTGATCAGTACATTGTAAAATAATTCAGAAAAAAGGTCATTGTAATCTAAAACAGAACTGTGAGACTGCTTTCTTGTGTGTGGTTGGTCACATAGCTGATTATTTCATCCATTCACTCCTGCTAGCCATGAAAAACCAAGGCATCTATGAATGATTGAACAGTATTGTACTGCAATTAGGCAGAATTACTTCTCGAAACAAAGCCAGCCCACTGAATAAGTTAATAGAGATCCTTTGGCTCGTAGCTGCAGAATGCATTAATAAATACTATATTTTGGGGCGTATAAACAAGGTTGAAAATGTACAATACTCCTTATTGCAGGATAGAACCTCTCCAGTGGTGAGTATGATAATTTTAAAAGATGCTATATGGCTGAATTATCCCTCCTGAGGGAAAAGCCCTTTAAGATAGATGGAGACACAAAGACTCTGTCAGCATCCCTTTTAGATGCTTGGAGAGTGCTTCCTCTGTCCCTACTGAGACATTTAATGACTGTAATGTTCATACGTATGCATTTCTGCAGAGTTAGGGATTACTGCTGTTAAGTGGCATTCCAAAGAATCAGCATACAGCCGCTTGCTTCTGGTAGGAAACTTCTATTTAAGGGATTTATGTAATATCCCTTCATTATCTTGGGCAGGCTACAAGTGCCTGTTTGCATGCCTTTGGCAAGAACTGCTCCGATCTGTCTCCTGCAGTTACCTACTTTCTTCCAAACAATAGGAAAGGCCATTCTTTTAATGTGAAGTAAATGTGGGAGTGAAAATTATGCCATATATACTTGCCAGAGGAAGGGAAATTTAATGAGTTATCAGTAGGTAGCATAGTTTCCCTATGGAAGTGGAAGTTTTTATTCCACAGATTATTTACATATATTATCCAGTGGTTATTTATTATGCAATATTGGCAACAGGGTGTGAAATAGAGACCCTTTATCAGGCAAGGTGGGTCTTTTCCATAAAGCTGCATATATGCATGTACAGGCTCACGCACATGCACACAGATATGCGCAATGCTGGGAGCATTGAAAAATATGTTACTGCCTACTTAGGTGCTGCAAAGATTTAGGTGGATTCCAAGGACTGCAGACCTAGACACAGACACAACATACTTTTCGGTGGAGTTTTTGTGGATCTCTTCTTAATATTTACTGTAGTAAGTCAAGACCAAAGATTTTTTTTTTGTACGTCAGTTGTCTAAAAGTGATAGTAGCTTGTTCAATTAACTATGTGTATGTTGTTCACTGGAATATTTGACAAGTATCCATATATTCAGTATTCTTTAGTCTTTTATGATTTTTAAGCAATATTGCGGCCCACACTATCAAAATTAATTTTTTCTTCAATAAGTACTCTTAAAGAATGATTTCTGTGCAGTTAAATCATTCTAAAATTCAAATTACTATCATAAAAGCAATGCATTAAAAGACTTGCAATTTTTTTCAGAAACTACTCTCACAGAATAAAAATGGATATAAGCCAATATTTCTCCCTTTGAAAGGCCTCTTGGCATGAGTCTCATGAATTTCTTGAACACTATATAAATATAACGTACAGCCAAGTGTATTTTACAGCTTTGAAAGCTAACTAAAGTAGATTTATTGGACTAGGGTACAACATTAGTTTATAGCCAAAATGTTGTTGTGTATGATTTTCAACAGTTTGTATTTTTATTTATGGGAAGGAGATTTCATGCCATGCAAGGTCTCAGTCTGAAGCTTGTGAGAAGATCATCTCACTACAGTGCATGAAGACAGGAGCACTGAACACCAGATCTTTTCCACCACCCAGAGGGCAGCTGGACTTTTTGAGGTTTTGTTTCCTTTTTGAAAGCCTGATTCTTGGCTCTTAGGTTCATAACTCAAGTATCTCCTAATTATCAGCAGCTCAGTTTTTGACAGAAAGCTGCAACCTTACCCTTACTGCTGTGTTGAGCATCTCCCTTAGGACACATCACAAGGAGGGTTTGATGTTTCCCGTCTTCCCAGCAAGATAACAGTTGTTTCCCTAGTGTAACTCAAAATTATGTTAAATTCCTGGCTAGTATTTTTGTTATGTCAACACAAGAAAATTTAGAAGGTCCCTGTCCTAACTCCTGCTAGTGATTTCAGGCCAGATTATGGTGAGCTGTGCTGGTGAAGTTTGCCTTATTAAAAAATACCAAATCATTTCACAGTCTGCTTGCTATTTCCCTAACCAGTAAAAAATATTACAGGGTATAAACTGCTCTCAGATTGCTTCTCCCACCACACCAACTCCTTTTTCTCACACCACTGATGGCATCAGAGAGTCACCAGAGGAACTCATAGATGACTTTACTGTGTTCAAAGTGCGTGCCACAGCTTATGTCACCTGCCCACTCCCACTGGAAATGTACACCAGCCAGAATAGTGCTGACTTTGGCTCTCCACTGCTGGACTCTCATGTGTGAGGTGTGTTTTAGTGACTAAGTTCAATCTTATCCGGCACTGCCCTAATTCTAAAAAAATTCCAAACTAACATACGAAGAATCCTTGTATTTTAACCACCTTTTTCAAATAAACAGATCTGTGGCATACATCACATCACTCTGTACAAAAGGATCTTGTCCTCAGCTTTCTGCAAGTCCTTCATTTCCTAACCTATCAAATCCTCACTTTGCATCTTTTTTCTGCTTCTTTTCCTGATTTTGTTTTTGTCAGAATGAAAATAAGCCTTTCACTCCAACGATCAGTAGCCCCTGTGCTCTGAAACCCTAGCAGTGCTTTCAGTTTGCAACTTCTAGGGATGTTGGTGACGGAGCACATATTTTCTCCCTGATACCATTGATAAACCTCTTGCAGAATATACAGTAAGTCTGAAGTATATCCATAGTGATGGGCTATCAGAAAGTTTCCCTGGAACCTCTACTGCCTTGAGTTTGCTACTCTGTCATAGGCCAAAATCTCACTCATGACATGCACTGATCATCTTCTTGTGTTGAAAGGAATAGTGCCTGATGAAAGATCACAGTGTGCTGCTAATGCAGTATGTTGACATCTCTTTTGGCTGTTAGACAATTGAGGCCCATGCTCATCTAGAAATACATAGGCTAAGTACAATGCTTAAAGAACTAAGGAATTCTGTTGTTCCTGAACTTTGCAGTGGTCTGAGGTGTATGCTTAAGACACTCGTGTTTCAGACAGGCCAGATACCATCCAGTGTGAACCAAAAGCTGTACAGCAATTATGGTCATAGCGTTAAGTCCAAGCAAGCACAATTTTGTTGTGCAGAAATGGCGTCTGGTTGGAGTTGGATAGTCCTGGTTGCAAAGTGGCCTGAGCAAATGCACACAAAGTGTCCCATGTAGATGCATAAACATTATCAGTGAACCTCAGTTTAAAAAGCCATTGCATTTTTAGGCTTTCAGGTTAACTTCCAGTAGCTGGTCTTGAAGCTTGTCCACTAGAATGAGGATGCACCAGGCTCAATGCTACTGATTCACAGTACATTATTTTTCTTTTCTTTGCCCTTGAGTTTTTGGATGAGCAATGAGGTCTTGACTACTCAGGAAAACGGGATATGATCTCATTTATATTGCTATATATTCCGTCTTGAATTCAAAGAAGTTCTTAGACTTGTGGGCACTGTGGTTGATCTAGATTTGTATTGAAGTATGGTGTATGAAAATCTGATCTGTTTTATTTAAGAGTCATAACATTATGGACATTAACCTTACTATGTTGCGAATGTTTGAGTTCATGTGATTTTTTGATAAAAATAATGTCTATACTCTCAATTATGCATAGTAGTCTTCCCTTTTTCTTCTGTACCTCTTCACTGAGTAATGTACTGTGAAATATTTCTTAAGCTGCTCGAAAGAACCAGATTTTAATCCTGAGAAGCCATTCCTCTGGAGTTTAGGAAGAAAATGCAACACTGAGTTACATGAATATAAATCCAGGTTAACTCCACTAGTTTCTGCTGCCTGTGTTGTAATGATATTACCAAAGGCAAAAATGTTTATAAAAACATTTTTGAAAGTCAGTTTTAACCTCTCTCAGAACATTAATTTATATAGGGACATCTCTGATAGGGACATCACAGATTTCACCTAGCTTGCACTATTTCCTTCCCCAATATTAAAGCATATACATGATTATGCTAGAAAACATCTTGAGAAATGCTGCATGCCACAGGTGGGTGTACATGTTGGAAAGGCACCTTACCTTATATTCTGCCTTTCATCCTACCTCAGAAACCAGGTCATATTTAAAGCTGCCTTGGTGAGCTTTCCTTCAACCTTCACACTTGTTCTGCATTGCTTAATTGTGTTTAATAATCATGAATGCTATGCAGTGTCATAAAGGCTGAACATTGTTTCCTCAGCTAGAACCCGGAATACATTTAACAATATATTGAGAGTGAGGTCATATCAATTCAAATGTTTAGTAGCTATGCATATTAAATGGCTGTTAGTGGAATCATCAAAATCAATAGTTCATTTGTGTCTCAGGATGTGATTGCACTGGAGTTTCATTCATTCCTAGTCTAATTATCCCTAATCTGCTGCTTCACATGCTCAGCAAGTGAAGCAATTGAGATAATAAAGTTGTATTAAGGAGACCCTGGCAATAATGCAAGTGTTTTGGATAATAGAAGAATTTTGTTCATTTTGTTGCTTAGTAACAAAAATACTGCAAATAGGTTATGTGAAAAAAATGGAATTTTTAGTCAGGTATTCATATTCTGCATATTTATAGATCATGATTAATGTTGCTGCTCAGTTTTGACAAGACATTGTATTTAGGTTTTGAATCTACAGTAAATAAGCAAAAAGAAAAGTCACTTGGCTTGAAATTATATTTTTATATTCCTTCATTAAGATCCCAAAGTAAGTGGCAAACAGGATTTTGTCTGAGGGCTAAATTATTTTAAATTTTGTACATATGTTTTCTTCTTCCCTGTAGACAACCCCAAATACAGTTTTAAAAACTTTTGCTGCTATTTTCTTAGGCTAGGCAAGAGGCTGTCTGATTGGTGTGAGTGCTGGCAAGAAAGGACCGCAGAGCATGATAGGGCAAGTGCATATGCATGTATGTAGCTTTCTTTATTTGTCCTTGGGTCTCTCATGCTGCATAGAGAGTAGGCACAGGAGTTTGTAGCTTTATGCCAGTGGATTCTTCTACTTCTTTGTGTAATGGGAGAGATTTTTTTAACCTGGGCCCAGTGAGAAACTTGGAAATGTAGTGCTGGATCTCAGCAGCAGTTTTGTTGAGAAGAGCCTAGCACAGTGCTTCAGTAAAAGAGTTGAGTAGCCAGTATGAATTTCCACAGAATAGAACAATTACATACATAAAAACCATAATTCTTTTTTTTAGAATACTACTATCCCATTTTGCATGAGCTTATGTGTGTATTTTTCTACTGCCTTGGCCTTAAGAGGCAAAAACAATTTCTGAGCTGTAAACCTGATTTCTGTACTTAGTTGGATGGCCGTGGGTACCACAGAGCCTGCTTGACCCATGAGAATTACTGCAGGGTATGTTTGTATAACAGATCTGAATGTAAATAAGGAGGTAGAAATCTTTGTCTTGATGCGTAGGAGGTTTGCTGTTGACTTTGGTGAGATGACTTTACCTGAGATTTGAGAGTTTTGGACAATTTCCTACACTTTAATAGCATGATGAAAGACTTGTAGTGGATGTTATGAATTGTGAATAAAAAAGTGTGTTGAATTAATGTGTCACTTGAAATATCACTAAAAGAGTGGTATTTGTGAGTTTTTCCATTATAAATGACCAGGCTGGACGTAATTTTCAGTATATGCAGTTCTTCTGGTGTGATTCTTGGGGTGGTCCTCTGCAGGACCAGAAGTTGGATTTCAATGGTCCTTGTAGTTCACTTCCAACTGAGGATATTCTATGTTTCTGTAGTTCTTACTTTGTTTACTAAATGTATAAATCATTTGCTATTGTTACTCATCCCGAGTGATTAGCTTAGTGTAAGATATTTTCGAGTTGTTTCGCTCAGTAACCACAGAATCCTCAAGTTTGGAACAGATGTTCAAGACCATCTAGTCCAACCACCAACCCACCACTACTGTAATCACCCCTAAATGATATCCCCAAGTGCCACATCCAGACACCTCTTGAACCGCTCCAGAGACAGTGACTCCACCACTTCCCAGAGCAACTTATTCCAATGCTCAACTTATTCCAATGCTCAACTTTTTTTTTATAATATCTAATCTGAACCTTCCCTGGTGCAACTTAAGGTGATTTCCTCTCACCCTTTCACTTGAGACATGGCAGAAGAGACCAACTCCCACCTCAGGACAACCTCCTTTCAGGTAGTTGTAGAGACCAGTGGGGTCTTCCCTGAACCTCCTCTTCTCCAAACTAAACAACCTCAGCCACTCTTCACAAGACATATTTTCTAGACCCTCCACCACCTTCGTTGCCCTTCTTTGGACACACTACAGCAACCCAATGTACTTTTTGCGTTGAGGGCCCCAAAACTGAACACAGGATTTGAGGTGCAGTCTCACCAGTGCCGAGTATAATGGGTCAATCACTTCTGTAGTCTTGTTGGCCACAGTATTTCTGATACAGGCCAAGATACCACTGGCCTTCTTGTCCGCCTGGGCACACTGCTGGCTCATTTCCACCTGGCTGTCAAAGAGCACCGACAAGTCCCTCTGAGCAGCTTTCCAGCCATTCTTCCCTTGGCCAGTAGCACTGCATGAGGTTTTTGCAATTCAGGTGCAGGACCTGGCATTTGACCTTGTTGAACATCATGCCGTTGTCCTCAGCCCATTGGTCCAGTCTGTACAGATCTCTCTGTAGGGCCTTCCTGCCCTCCAGTGGGTAAACAGATTGATAATGACTTATTCCACTTATTATAGAGTCTGGCAAAGAGTGGAATTACTAGCCTTAATAGCAAAATTATGACCATCAGAAAACATGGCAATCTCACCCCCAAGTATTCTAATAATATGCACTTCTAATGAACAGTCAGTATTTTGAGAGCAGCATTCACTTTTTCTAAATGCTGTTGACTAATGTGTTGGCTGTTGACTAAGCGCTTGTTTAAGTATGCTAGAAATCTGTATGTAAGTTTTGGGGTTTTTTTTATAAACAATTCACTAGTTATTTGTGATATTATTTTAAACAATATTATTTATTTTCCATGTTATTTCTCATAATCATTAAATATTCCTAGTACAAAAATGCAATAGGAAAAAAAGCAAACTTCAGATTATTGTCTTCAAGACACCCAGTGTTAATTATGACAGCAAAGTATAGATAGTATTAATTTTGAATGTTAACTGTCTATCAGTAAAAGGCAAAACATTTGAAAAATGCTGAGTTCCTTCAGCATTTCTGGGAAGCCCAGATTGTTAATGCCTGCAGTAAAAGATCTGAAGTGTTTACTTTTTCCTAAAGGTCAGTCAAAATAATTATTGTAGAGAAACTATTGCTACTGAAGCAAAGACAAGACATTCATTTTTGTAGAATAAGCATTATCAGCATTATTCCAGGGCTTCCCACCTTATAAAGAATTCAGTTGTGCTAAACATTGCAGTTTTAGAGAAAAATCCTTAATTATGAAACATTATGGTCCTTGGACAAAATTGTTGAAACTTCACATTTTCTTTGAGAGGTCCATTTCTGGAGGGTTAAAACTCACAGTTTCACACATAGGTAAATCTTGAGTGTTCACAGTGAATCCCAAAAGCCACCTTCTTTGATTTTCAAATCAATTTGCTTTGAGGCAAGCTTTTCTTTCTCTTTTCTTTTTCTCTTTCTTTCTTTCTTTCTTTCTTTCTTTCTTTCTTTCTTTCTTTCTTCCTTCNCTTTCTTTCTTTCTTTCTTTCTTTCTTTCTTTCTTCCTTGCTTTCTTTCTTCCTTGCTTCCCTCCTTCCCTCCTCCCTCCCTCTTTCCTTCCCTCCCTC
>VZRE01007772.1:8871-20062 GCA_013396775.1 Cephalopterus ornatus
AAGTATAGCAAATACTTAAGGCAAAGTTGGTGAGAATGAAAATCTGGGATGAAGCGACCTTGGAGAGTAGGAAATATGAACTGGAGCTACAAATGCCTCTCTCTCTCACCACTCTCAAATTTTCATCTGCTAAACTGGGACAGGGTGATATAAAAGACTGCAGTAACTATACCTAACTGCTGGAAACCAGTCAACCAACTGCTTCAGAAATGTCTCTTCTGTAGATTGCCTGGGTGAGGAAAAAGGAACTACCTGTATTTAGCACAAATAGGGCAATATGCAGTATTTTTCAGTCTATCTTACTATTATTATTATTATTAGCACTGGAAGTGAAGGGTTGGTGCTTCACATCATGGAGTTGATGCATTTTGTTAGAACAAGAAATAAAGAGACAAAAAAGCAAACAGTCTAACCACATTGTTATCCAAAATATAATATTGAAGGTCAAACATCTTACAAATCTTTTTCTATGCCAACTGTTTGATTCCATGGTACAGATTAACTTTATATGTGTTGTACTGATCTAAATTAGACTAAGCTCCATAGCAGCAGCATTGTAAGAGTTAAAAAAATTATAAAGCTAGGTTTCTTTCATAGCTTGTGCTGAAGTATTGTGTGCTTATCCTCGTTGCCATGGGTCGTGGGAAGGAGGACAGGATTGCTCACCCAGCCATGTTCCTTGTCCTTTGATCAGTCTGGAGATGGATGCACAGATTACATACCTGCTCCGTTGATCAAGATAATGTGTACAGTTCTAAAAATAGTTGCTCATGTCATCTCTTTATCTACCTTTCTGAATCTCAGATTCTAGGCTTGTAAGCTCTGACTGTGAAATTGATATGCTAAGAATCTATTTTTAAAATGCTAGTGCCTGTGGACACTAATGTTCTCACAGCTAGCATGCTGTGTCAACATTTCCAACATTTCCACCAGAGGAATTTTGCTTATTAGATTTATTCTAGAGATTACTGTGGTTCAGTGATGGTTCTGTGGAATGATATAAGTTTTTTAAGTCTTCTGTGCTCCTCTTTTTTGCATGGTTTGACACCAGTCAGCAATTAAGTATTACACAGCCACTTACTCACACCTCACCCCTGCCTTGGTAGGATGGGAGAGTCGGAAAAGACTAAAACCCATGATTTGAGATAAGAACCTTTTAATAATCTTAATGAAGTCTACCACTTCTACCACTATTACTTCTTCTCCTTCTCTTCCTCCTCCTCAAATTAAATAATGATAACTAAAAAAAAAAAAAAAAAAAAAAAAAAAAAAAAAAGAAAAAAAACCCAAAAAAAAAAAAAAAAAAAAAAGAAAAGAGAGAGGAATAATACCCAAGAGAAAAAAGTGACGCAGAATCCAATTGCTCAGCAGCTGCTGACCAATGCACAGCCTGCCCCCCAGCAGCAATCAGTACTTCCTGGCCAGTTCCCCTGTGTTTATATACTGGGCATGATGTTCTGTGCTGTAGAATATCCCTTCGGCTATTCAGGTCAGTTGTCCTGGCTGTGATCCCTCAAGGCTTCTTGTGCACCTGCTGGCTGGCAGAGCATGGGAAACTGGAAAGTCCTTGCCTTATGGTAAGCACTACTTGGCAACAACTAAAACATCAGTGTGTTATCAACATTATTCTCATATTAAATCCAAAATACAACTCTGTGCCACGTACAAGGAAGAAAATTAACTCTATCCTACCTAAATCAGAACATTCTGTACCCCTCCATTGCAATATAGATATCAGTGGAATTGAAAATTTCTGATCTCAGTGAGATATTATTTTAACTGGACTAGTCAGTCAAAATAATGTTATAGTGGGACTTTTTTTGATTGTTTGGTGGTTTTGTTTCTTTTTTTCTTTCTTCCCAGATGAGATTCTGCTTCCAATCATATCAAAGTATAAGCAGTCTTATAATTAGAGAAAAGAATCTTCATTTTTTTTCCTTTGTGCTTTGATCTGTAACAGTATCCTTATTTGCAGTCATATCATGTGATGTCATTTAGCTCCAGCTGGAGGATGTGGTATTATTTAAAGTTTGTACATCAAAATCCAGAGCAAGCTTATATTTAACACTGATAAACTTTATTTGCAAATCATACCGTGGAAGTGTGACCTGGTATAGGCTTTGGCGAAATGTTGCTTTGTAAAGGCCCTTTGCTTCAACTTGCATTGACTCAGAATACATAACAGTAAAGAATATGTTCTCATTCCTTGTCACCCTGAGGAATGAATATAGATTTAATAAGTCCCAAAGAGTCTTCAGGATAATGAGCTACCTATTCCCCCAGGGAATGAACAGAAAATGGAGGCAGCCACACATTTGGTTCACCAAGAAGATAACTTCAAATGTGACATCCTTGTGTTTCTTCAAAGGAAAGAGATTAATGGGCTTTGTCCTTAGTTTTTTTGATGAAGATAAGTGTGAAGACATGCTACAAAATTTTCACAGAGGTATAACTGGACAGCTAAAACCAGAGTTCCTGAGAACGATATATCTAATAGAAATCATTTTATTCATTTAATGACAATTTATAAAGCCAATCATCTTCTTAGAGGGGCAAAATAATCTGTTTTCATACAAGAATCCCTCACTATTTTTCACAAATGATATGTAAATAATTCATTCTGATTTGTGAAACATAATTCTGGCCTCCGCTTAGTTTTTGATGCCGTGGTGATAGCCTTAGTGAGGCTAAGGTCTGGCTCTTACACTTCAGCAGTGTCCCAGTGAAATGACTGATGAGAAAAGTTCCATTTAAAATTGTGTCTACTGTGTCTAGCAAGAGGCATTGCTGGGCTGGATAGTCATGTCCCAGTACTCAGAAGCACAGCTGCCACTGGCAGGTCTTCAGGGCCTGACTCGATATCATCTTTCCATTTCAGCCTCAGCTATAAAACCTTTTCTTATATTTTCTTACAAAATGTCATCTTCCTATTTTTCCAAGGAAGAGTATGGACACAGTGAGAAGTATCAGTGGATGCGCTGTTACCCAAACGGTCTAGAAAAGTCCAAACAGTGGCCTTTAGGTGGCAGTGTGTACCTGTTGAATAGGAATTCTTACCCCACGGGGTAAACCTGTGAAGCCGGAAATTTTCTGAGGTGTAACTGAGACAAGCTTATATGAAGTGGAGATTACACCTGAGATCCCACCTTATGAGAATTTTATTGTTGTCTGGCTCCATCCAAATAAAATTTAGTAAACAAACAGGAAGAAATTAGGAAACTGGTAAGCTTTTTTGTTTTGTTTTGTTTTCCTCAAGTTTGAAGGCCATATATTGAAACTTTTTATTTGGATTTAGCAGAGCAAACCTAAATTAATAGTTGCCTGTGATAATTTTTGGCCTCTCCTTACTTGTTCATGTGAAGATGCTATAAGAATTTTAAGGAAGTTAATGCCATAGTTACATGTGATGTGAAAAACAGATATCATACACCAAATTCTACCTTTGAACAGACAGACAGAGCTGTCCCAGAGGATGATTCATACATACACATAAATCTGGGGATTATCATATACACTTAGCAGCAAAACACTAGTCAAATATGTAGTCTCTGTGTGCTTTTGGGGAGGAGAAAAGAAGAGCTAATTTTTTGGTAAATGTCTTCAAAGAGTCATTATGACTGTCACCTTTAATATACACTATATTTATACTGCACATGAATATACAACATATTTTATTTATCTTTTATTTTATTACATTCATACTGTAAAGGCCTTTTGGTTTTTTGAACAGCTGAGGTTTTGTTGTATTCTGTATTGTCATTATAAAGGGGCAAATGGAAGGAAAATCTGCACAGAAATAAAATTCCTCAGTAAATATTACTTTGTATTTTATGTAAGCCAAATTCACTTTGCTTAGTGAGTTTCTATGAAATCTCTGGGGAACTCCCTGTATTTTGGGGAGAAATTTCTTATCTGCCTATAAAGGAAAATGAGCAGAGATTTAGGATTATATTTTAAATATACCAATTTTTACAAATGAAGCTTTAAAAATGTGCAAATATATATATAGTGTACAAATATATAGATACAAAATGTGCAAATATATAATATATATATAAAATATATATCAATAATGTAGTCAAAAATAAAATAGAATATATATATATATATGTATTCAACTCCAAAAAGCATTAGATTCTCAGGGTTAAAGAGTGTGATTTATTTCTAAAAAATCACTGGAATGCATGTACCCCAGAGAGGGATGTCTATTCCTGGTTACCAAAGAATACTCCAAGAATTGCTGCTGTTTCCAAGAGCAGAAATTTGCTTCAAATCAATGACAATTACATGAGAATTCATGATTGTACAAATATTTATCAACAATGTGTGTGGGTAATCTTAAAATTCACCAACAGCTTCCAGATAACTTCAGCAGATAAAGACTCACGTGACCCCATTTTTTCCCTGAACTTTATCTTTGTTCAAATAAAACACATTACATTGCCTACTAATATATTATGCCTTATGTCCTGTAGCTGTGATGATCTAAGGATTACGAATACCATGTAAGGTATGTACAGACCAGTCTACATGAGCCATACAATGCCAATTTTTGTGCAATCCTGTTGTCCAACTCAACCAAATGTGTTGGTAAACGCATTTACTTTAAAATTAGTGTGACTTTTCTACAGACACACACAAAAAATTCTGGTTTTATTTACTTGAATACAAACTTCTCATTGGTTTCAGTGGTGAAGGATTGATCATTAAATTACTTAGGGATTTATCTTACTCCTATAGACATGAATGAAAAAAAGTGACTGAATTTAGGGAAACCTGGTGCACCCTTATACATTTTTAAAATTAGGCCATCTATTTAGATTTATTCATAAAGAATTTAGAAAGGAAATATTAACAAATGTGTATTTGGAACTCTGGAGTCCTGCAATGTGATCTAATGCAGACCAGATTTTACTACCCTTTAACCTTTTCAATATATCATTTTTCTTTGCTGCCTGACAGTCTGTCTCAGGTATTTACCTCATATGTGGATCTTTGGAAGTGGAATCTCTTTATGTGTTTATTTGGCGTACCATCATAGCTATGTTCACCTTGATTGAGAAGTAGTAGCAGTAACTATAATGCACCTGCCAATTTAGCAAGATACAGAAGTGCTTAGAATCTCAGAAAGGGCATAAGCTCTTCTAATAGGAGCATGTGAGTAGGAATCAGTAGATCTGTTCATTATGTCTAGCATTATGTCTCAATTCAAGAATTCTTAATGTCAGTACTTGACCTGCTACACTGCAGGTGAAATTAAATAATTATGAATGTATCTGGTTCAAAAGACATACCCTCCAGGCCAATTTAGGACAGTTTTACAGAATTGCAGTTAAACAGTGACACAAACTCCGGAGTTTTGTGACACAGACTCCACTACATGGTAGTCTTACTCTGAATCCACTCTTCAAGCACAAGTACTGTTTCTTTTGGAAAGCTGTGTTTAGCTCTTGTCAACATCTTTCTGCAAGGGTTAAAGTTTGTACTATGTTTTTTGTTTGTGCTGTGTTTTTGGGTTTTGGTTTGGTTTGGGGTTTTTTTTGTGTTTTTTGGGGGTGGGGCGGTTTGTTTTTTGTTTAGTGATTATATTACTTCAGTGTAATCTGATCTCTGCTGATGTAGAAACAGTACATGTGATTGCTGCTCCTTCTGTACAAATTCTGAACTGAACTTTCCAGCAGCTCTCTCCTATCAGAGTAAATACAAAATTATAAGTTTTATTTAATTTTGTTAAATGATACAACAGTAATCTCATGTGATATTGAACTGAAAATTTAGGTTACACTAACTTTGAAGGAGTCAGAGGCATTTAAAAGTATAGTTAAAATGCATCTGTGGAATTCTTATCAAGCATATTGCTTGTCTCCTGACACAAGTGCAAGTAGTTCTGCCTTCTGCAGCAGCCATCACAGATAAATAAAACGCTGCTTTGGAGTGAAGAATGCAGTCATGAATACCTTAGAGGCTCAAAGCAACACTGATCCTTGAAAGAGTGGATTTCATCACATCCTTGGAGGACACAAGGAGCCCCAGACTATATAACTGTCTATTCACTTGTATCTAGAAGCATAACTTTTAACGAAGTCATGGTGAGTTGTAAGTTTCTCTTGCTTTTGATGATTACACCTTCTGGTCAGCATCTGAAGTAACCAGCACCTGAAGTTAGTGGTACTTTGGAAAACAGAGGTCTGAGTGACCCCAACATACTCTCTTGTGCACTTACAGCAAAATAATTTGTGCTGAGTGCTTCATGCAAGGGGAAGAGTGAGCTCAATTCATGCTTAACTGAAATAGATCTTTCCATCTTTGTTTCTTGCTCTATTAGGCGTTTAAACTCATGTTTACAGAAATTGTGTCGTATTTGAATGCTAACCTGTACTGTTTAAAAATAATATAAAAATATTCTGTCTAGTTCTTCATTTGCATCTTTATAGAATAGAGAAGGCATTTATGAGAGCAGAATTTGCAACAGGTTCTAAAGTTTTTTGTTCACAAACTGTATGTGAGTACAGAACAGAGGTCTTAAATTTGTAATGTGTTCCGAGTTATGAGGTCAATGGGAACACAAACTCTTTTTCACTACATAATAATTTGAAAAACTTCTTGTTGACACATGTTCACTCTAAGAAAAGACAAAAAGATAATTATAAATGGTATGAAAATAGATAGAGCCAAGGCGAAGCATGTTTATGTGTTTGTAAGAGATTATGCCTAAAAAAATTTGCTTTCTGCCAGCACTGTACTGTATTTACATGGACACTATTCAGGCACATGTGTTTTCAAAGAAGTTGTAATTTCCTGTAAGATTTTTAACAAATCCTTTCTAACAGCTGTAAATGGAAATCCAGCTACTCCTGCAATGAATGACCTTCAGTGTTTGGATTCCAGAGAGTAAACAAACATTTACTCTACAGAGGAAGCCCTGCTGTGAATTTAACATTAAAATTACTGTGCATTACACTCCTCGCTTGGTTTATTAGAAACTAATCCTATTCCTGCTCTGCAATTATGACTTCTTAAAAACCAAAGCATTTTCTAGGTCAATCCTGCTAACACTTTAATGTAAAAGACTGATAGTGTCAATAATGAAGATTACACTAGGGAGAGGCTGACAAGATATGAGTTCTGTTTTTATATGCAAGTATTGTTTATACAGTATTTGTTTTACCTTTTGGAGCATTAGTTTCCATAAATTCCCTATGTCTTAACTGCATTAGCGATATTTTTAAACATAGTTTTACACAGGAGTGTACCTTAAGTATTTGTTCCACTGATTAAAACAATTCTACATTTATTTAATGTTTGAACAGGAAACAGTTTGTTGAGGACTGAAATGTTTTCTTATACACACATATGCACATATTCAAGCCTCATTAGAAGGGTTTTTGTTGTGAGGTGCTTTACTTAGGTGACACTAGACATTACAGACCCTCAGATAAACCTTACTTTTGTAAGCAATTCAACCTTACTGTTAGTTGATGGCACTTTGGGAGGCATAGCACAGAGCTTCTTTCACATCAGTGAAAAGACTTACTGAGCAGGTAAAAGGAAAGAGTCTCATGTCTTAATAACGTTTCAGTTGTAGTTCTGTTCGATACAGCTATGTCCTTGCACTGTACCCTTACCACACAGTGTTTAAACAAGAAAGAAGCTGAAAAACCATCTAGACTATTTGGAGGAATAGTAAATCTGGGCTTGATACTGACTGTACACAAAGATTGAAAGTTTGGGAGTAAAATGTTTCCTCTTACAGATCTTTGCTAAAATAATGAAGGGAAATAGAAGAAGAGCTTTTTGTACTGTTTCTTTGTCCCAAAAAGTTTAAAATGCAATTCTGATCTTAAAAAACAGCATTGTAAAAATCTTTCCATGATGTACAGCATTTGCTTTGAAATGTTTTCTGAACTATGTATATGCAGTAAACAAAAACATATAGACTATCTTTCCCTCCTGTTTCTAGCTTGTGCAACCAACTCAGACGTGGAGAACATGAAGGATTTTTTCATCTAGTTCATGGCAAGAAGTAATAAAAATTCTGCAGGTTGTTTTAGATCCAGTGCTTGAGTACTCTGTCATTAACACCCATCTAGCTCCACAGCTTTTGGCTGATTACACAGCTGTAAGGTTGATAGTTTCCTGGTGTCACACAAAGCATCAGCATTCCTTATGCTTGAATAGAAACCAGCTTTCTCACTTCTGGCTGTATTTGCTCCCTGTTGGTTGACCTATCAGGAATGAAAGCAGTAAAACTTCATTTATGTCACTTAAATTAGCCCTTGTCATTCAGCTGCACTCTGTGAGTGGTATAATCATAGAGCTGATAGTGCTTTCAGCTTTCTAGCAATGTTGAATTTAAGTTATAGGTCATCAGGTGAATTAGCTCAAAGTTTTATCTTTTGCAGACAATTGACACAATCACAGAGTAATTTAGTTTGGATGAGACTTCTACATGTCATGTAATCCAACCTCATGCTTGAATCAGGTCCAGTTAAAGCAGGTTTTTTATGGTTGTGTTCAGATGAGGTTTGACCGTCTCCAAGAACAGAGGTCCAACAATGTCTTTCAGCACATGGTCCAGTGTTTGAGTCTTCTCATGCTGTAAGTATTTTGCTTGTATGAAAAGTTACTGTTTTCCTCCTTGTGTCTGGCTTTTACTTTGCCACTCTGTACCTTCCATTAACATCTAGTTGTTCTCTAATTAGATAGTTGCAGACAGCAATCAGATGACTTTTGTTTCTAAGGCTAAATAAACCCCTACTGTCTGAGGCTACCCTATGGTTGCAACCACCTAACCTGCACGATAGCTGAACATGCTTCTGAGTGTCCACACCTGTCTTGTGCTGAGAAGCCCAAAATTGAGCACAGTGCTCAGTTCTAGTTACACAAGTAGTGAGGAGAGCAAAATAGTCACTTCCACTGACGTGCTGTCTATGATCCTGCCAATACAGCACACTTTGCTCTCCATGTGCCTGCAACTTCTTCTGAACTACCACACAGAACCGTAGTTAAAAATCGTTTATTTTTCTCTGAGACATGTGGAATGAAGACAGTTCTGAAAATCATTTGAACCAAGACAATAGCTGACACTTCAACAGATGTATGTTGGTATCATTAGGTTCTAGCTCTTTGCTGCTATTTTTGGTATGATAGTAAGAGTTTTGTTTTTCATGAAGTCAATATTTATCCTTTACTTTCTCCTGAAGATGCAAATAGAACGTTTG
Source organism: Cephalopterus ornatus (assembly GCA_013396775.1). Taxonomy (NCBI): domain Eukaryota; kingdom Metazoa; phylum Chordata; class Aves; order Passeriformes; family Cotingidae; genus Cephalopterus; species Cephalopterus ornatus. Next base: position 18,093 of record VZRE01007772.1, read on the forward strand.
CATCACGGTCGTGATATTGCATCACTGGGTGCTATTTAAAATTTTTTTTTAAAGTTTGACAAAGAGGCAATACTGCAGAAAAGTTTGTCATTGTTTTACTGGTGACAGACAAATTATTTAATACTATATTGTATATCCTTAAAATGATATTAATTATGCCATGGAAATCACACCCTGCTTTTTTACTAATTTAGGCCTACAGCTTTGAGTGAGTTGCCTGTGACTTACTGACATCCAGGGATACCTGACAGTGCTTGATCCCTGATCTAGAAGAACCAGAATAGCCAGAGTTGTTTTAAAAAGCACTGGTTTGGGGTAGTTACTGCAGAGTAAGCATGTGCATACAGTCATTTTCATGGAGAAAAAACTGTATAAAATAGGTGTCAATAATTAGTTGTCTGAGCTAGCAGAACTTTGTACCCATTTTAGAAAGGTATGGGATAATAAATGGTAGTTATGGCTACAGTTATTTGCTCTTTACCTGATTTAGTAATCTCTTGGTTTAAAGTCCTCATTGTAAACAACAACAAATAAAAAAAGGCCATATTGTTAACTTTATGGGGAGTTAGTATAAAAGGGGACAACTGTGCCCTCAGTACAGTGTGATTGCTTCTCTGAGATAGCACTTAATGATCTTCAATGCATATGCAAAGGCAGTGCAATAATATAAAAAGATTGATAATTAATAAGTAAGAAAAATATCTTTTAAGGTAAACTTCATCAATCCAGTATTCCTTACAGCAGAATCTGCTTTTAGACTTTTGTATGATGCCAAGACATCAATATTGTTAAGGGCCTCTCTATAGGGGCCTTCATTCAAAGTAAAAGGAAATATTTTGATATAAAATAGATGATGGCATTTAATGTGATGAGTCCAATGCACACATTTACTTCAAAGACTATTAGAACCATTTGTCAAGAGACAGAGAAGGTAGTCACAGGCCTCAAACACTAGTGGGAAAAGAATTGAGAGAAAATTAAGAAGATCCAAAAACTTGAGAAAGAGAGAATGAGTGATGCCTTTAGGAATTGGAAAATATAAGAATTGTGCCTTCCCAAGGCAAATGGTTGCCTGGACCTTTTTAAAGAGTGATTTTTGATGATGTAAAGTTTTCAATTTCAGAAGTGAATTCCTTGCTAGAAATTGCATTCAAACCCTTTATAAACTATTCTATAAGGGAAATCAGGTATTCTCAGATGCATATGTCTGATACTGATTTTTCAAAGCCTGAACCTGGATTAGTATTGTAACCAACAGTCATGGAAGACAGTAGTTGTATCACATGCAGGTGTGATTCTAGTGAGCACAATTACAAAACACAAGAGAATGACTCAAGGTAAGCACTGGCATAAAATTGATTTGCCATTAATAGAAGTACTCATAGGAAGAAGTTGTTAAATTTAAAATATTTGTGTGTTAGATTATTTTTCCAGGCTTAAGGTATATACAGCCAATGTTTTAGAATTTTGAAGGGCTAAATAAGAGTTTTAAGTTTAGATGTAATCCATCTATATATTACCTGTCTATCTATCTAGTTACCTAACTATCATCTATGTCTACCTATCTGTAATCACCTTCAAACACTCTTTGCATTCTGAATGAACAAGCTGACAATGTGTGCAAAGTCTCACCACACATTGTCACGTTGCCATATATTTTGGAAGAGCACTGAAAAAATTATTTGCCTGTGGTTTACAAGTGAAAGAAATCAATTTACAGCAATTTACATGAGGAAAATTTAGCTCCAAGGAGCAGATCTTGAATAGCAGTTTTTAATGCATGTCATTGAATCATAGAATGGCTTGGCTTATAAGGAACCTTAAAGATCATCTAGTTCCAATGCCCCTGTTGTGGGCAGGGACACCTTTCACTTAGACCAAGTTGCTCAGAGCCCCATCCAACCTGGTCTTGAACACTCCCAGGGATGGGGTATTCACAGATTCTCTGGGCAACCTGTTCCTGTGCCTCA
>VZRE01007776.1:0-33542 GCA_013396775.1 Cephalopterus ornatus
TCAACTCTGTCAAATTGGCGCCCAACGTGCGGCAGGGCTACTACTGTGATGAGTTTGTTTCTCTTCCAATTCTGGTATCGTTGGTTTTCTGCTCGCTCAGCTGAACCTGGGGACTGCCGGCATGTTCTCTCTTCTTTCCACTCCTGAAAGCTTATATGATCACCAACACGTATTTGCTCCTTTCAAGGTTTTTTTCCTAAAATCTGACCCTAAGCTTTTTTTTTTCCATACATCCACCTTATTCCATTTAGTTTGGGCTAGTATAACATTATAATTTTTCACTCATCATGTGAATGAATTCTGGAAAAGGAGATAATTTTTTAATTGAGTTGGGAAGAAATTTAGACAGCCACAAGTAACATGCCTAAGCTCATTTAGAAAACCCTGCAAACTCACTGATTTTTCCTACTAAAAAAGGAGACCAAAATCTCCCAGTGTTGATTCAATTTATGAAGCTGTTTAATCTGAAAATGAAAGCAGCCACAAAACAAATAACATTACTCTGTTAGCCAAGACAAAATACTATTGTCTTGGCTCATTTTCTTTTTATTCTTGGAAATTATTCTGTCATTCCACTCTTCCTAGCCTAAATACTTTCGAAAGCTTTTGAATAATTTGAAAAGAAGTTTTTTATGGTTCTCTAGTTCCGTAACTATTTGATAGGTTTACCAAACAGTGATACATAGAATATTGTAGTGCTGCAGCATCAGTCAAGGGAAGGTTCTTGGCTGGCTGCAGAAAGTAAGACAAAGTGACCGTGTGGATGATTATGATTAGACTTATTTCTAATATGGTATCATAATATTGTCAAATCAATATCTAAATAATAAGTCTATTGTTACAACTTTTTATAGTGCAATCAGTTCATGGTCCCTCCTGTTGAATCACGAGTTTCAGTGAGACCGTCTGGGTGTCTAAACTTCTCAGAAATCTAGTTGTGGCTGCGTCTACTTAGTCTCACGTTTGGTCAACAGTCTGTGTCTATAGGGTTTTAATACGAACAGGTGCACCTAAAAACATATGGGTTTACAATCTTTGGCCTTGTAGAATTCACAATTACAAAGCAAAAAAAAACCCCAAAACCAAACAAAAAGCCAAACAAACATATAAACCAAAACAAAACCCCAAACAAAAAAACCCCCACAAATAAACAAACCCCCTCCCCAAACAAAACAAAACCAATTAAAACAACACAAAAAAACAACCAACCAAAAAAACCCCCTGACACTTATGGGGCTACTTTAGCATTTTTTCTCCATATTTGACTGGATCTAAATGCCTTTTACTCATCCATTCAAAAGTGAGAGTTCCCTGTCTTTGGGCTGGATGTACGCTGAAAGTGTCCCTTTCAGGGTGGAAATTCACCCAGAAACTATCTGTGAACTCTGGGAGATGGGTTTTCCCAGTTTGGTCAGTCTCCAGCAGCATTTTGTATCCTTTTGTAGGCTGATGTGCACCAGTCAATCAAAAACTCTTCAGCTTCCCTCTCTCTGGAATGCAGTAGCTGTGTAAGCATCCAAGCAGTTCCTTCTGCAATGCCCACCTCGTGTTCTTTTCTTAGGATAAATTACACTGTCCATTAGAGACAGTGGAAGTGGGAGCAGGGAATGGACACAAACAGGAAGACCCAGCTGTCTTTCATTGCCATCACAAGTGCATATACAGTGTGGCAGGTCAGGTGAAGTGCGATTCCAAAATGATAAAGAAGAACTAATGGTGAAAACTCATTCATAAGTATATTAAGGAGGAAAGCTCACATGGAATTTTTTGTAAAACACCTAGCTATGAAGATTGCTGGATAGAGGTTTACAAAAGTGTGAAGAAAAAATTAACAGTTGTGGTATGGATCTTGTTCATCATGTTTATTTGACTATCAATATGATTAAATCTGGTGAACATAAGCTGTCAGTTTTGAAATTAAACCTATGACTTTCTGATGGCAAATTTCTTTTCATATGCATGATGCCGTGGCAGTCTTCTGTGAATCTTATCATTTTGAGCTGATTTTGTTTTCTGCTAGTACCTCAGTGCTGGTGAGATGAACAATAACAGATATTTAGTCTTTACAGTAAAAAAGATTATTAGCCTGCTGCTAATACTACTAGAGCATTATTAACTTTTATTAAGATAGACAAGATGCTGTGACAGGTTTCAGATGTATAGTTCTGATCCAAGAATATTCTTGTTGCTCGGAAAGATATGATAAAACTTACAGCAGCTTTTCCGCAGATAGGTACTGCAAAAACTTTGCACCCACATGGAATGTACCTAGGGTTCCTTCAAGCTAATATGACTTTTTGCCAGCACAAAGGCAAGGTTGTCAGTCTAAGGGATGGAATTGCTTTTATTGAAAAAAATAAAAAATGCTGAGATCTTAAAAAATGTAGTCTGCCATTTCACTCAGCTTTTCAAATTTAAAACAAAAAAAATATGTAAAATGTTTAGATTTTTTTCCAAACGTAACTTCTAAGTCATAAAAGGGAGGTAGTATTACCTTTCCCAGCAAGCAAATAAAATCCTATTTATCACAACTGCTGCACTTTCCTCTGCAGGACCTGCCACAGACTAAAACTGAAGAAGGAACTTACACATTAAAAGAATTTCTGTGTGTTGCTTGGAGGTAGGCAAACTGGACCTCAGCCATGAATGTTCACACAAAGGCATGTGTCCACTGCAACAGCTAAAGAAAGAAACAAAAACAGTTTAAAAAAAGTATTTTTTCCCTATTATGAGTCAAAGTAGCTTTACATGATAGTTTCACAGCCATGTGTTTAGAAATTAAACACTTACAGAGAAAGCAATCATGTAAATAGTTATACATTTCAGAGTCAGATGCAGTGAGAGAATTTCCAAGACTACTAGAGCTAGCTATGAGTTAGCTACTGCTACTAAAAGGCTTACTTATTGTCATTAATTTTATGCTATATACTAGAGGCTCCTATTCTCTATGTTTTATGATCTGGGGTCTGAACACAAACATAAAGCTATGTGTTATCTTATTTAATTCCAGGATTAGCACTTTCTAGAAGAAAATTCTTTTCTTTATAATGCAAAATACATCAGGAAGCACAGGAATAATATAAGTAACAAAAAGATGCATTTGAGTAAACTTTTATGAGAACACTGCTTTTTTTAAAAAAAGGCTCTTTTTCTGAATGTGTTTTCGTGAATTCATTAAATATTCTTAAATCATAAACCAAAATTAAATCTGATAGGGTATGTAGTTTTCTGTACTGACAGATAGAAGCAAACATATTTTCCCCTGTATTCCCCCTTTCCAGATGAAGCCTAAACTCTCAAGTAAGTTTTGGCAATTAAGGATTTAAGACTTAGCTACAAGTAGAACCAGCTGTAACTTATCCTTGACTGCCATTTTTTTTTTCTTTCTTACAATCAATCTTTCCCTACCATTATGTTCAGATGTAAGAGCCCCATATAGACCACAAGGACATCAATACTCTTAAAGGCTATGGGTTTTAATATTCTTCAACAAAGAGGTAGAATACAACTGGTTAGTTTTCTGGTGAATTTTGTTCTTTAACACAGAGTAAACAGATTCATACATTCCAGCATGGAAGATCCTATTAGTCAAAACTGACTTGCACACCAATACAGACAATTAAATTTATATGACCTTTTCATGCTCCTGCTCTTCCTTCTCTGCTATTTTCTTGCTGTTTTTTATCAGGGAGGAAAACAAAACTGGAGTCCTCCTTCTTATGCCTTACTTTGAAAACTCCAAGGAACTTTCAGAGCATGAGCTCCATTGTACTAGTTCTATTGCCAGTGAGATCTACACTTGAAATTGAGTTTCATGTATCTAAAGAGCGTGGCTTTGTACCTCAAACAGATGTATCAGAACAATGAGGGGAATACTGGCAGGAAAGAAGGCAAGAGCAAAAGCATCTCAGTAAGGTTTCCACACTGTGGGAAACATTCATGAGGTGCGACTGCAAAAATCCATTTGAACACATACAAATTAGGTGGGTCTGTAATGAAGAAGATAAACCAGCAAACACTAGACAAAAGAGTTTTTAAGGGAAACTTCTTTTCTTAGCCCCTTCTTTCTTACCAGTTGAACAACTGAAGAGTCCCAACCACAGTGCTTGAGGCAGTTCATGGTTCATATATAAAAAATCCTCCTATAAAAAAGGCTCAGATATATAAAATCCATATATAAAATCCATCACTCCTTATCCACAGCTGGATATATTTTTGTTACTGCTATCCTTAACTATCCAGACAACACTTGAAAAATTAATAAAATGTGAAATTCCTATTAAGAACTGAATTTATCGTTTTAATTTTCTTTACAGCTTCAGGACTATCATCTAGAAAAATTATTTTTTATTTTGTTTTTTGTGAGGTAGTTTATTTGGTTGCATATAGGAAATCACTATGGCATTTAGAAGCATCATTTTTTTTTTTATCTATTTATTTTTATACAAAGTGTAAGTCATAAGCAACAAAGACCTCATAGCTGCAAGCCAATATTGTGTGACATAAAGCAATCAGAGCCCACATATATGTCTCTACATTCTGACCTTCTGCTGTTCCTTTTACAGTATGTTTTTTGACAACATGTAATAATACTTCTCCTTTATCTGTTCCATCCACTCTTTGTACTGTAGTGAAGCTGAACCTTCAGTCCTCAGTACACAACACCTAAATGCACAGTGGCACTACACTAGGGGTTACAGAGACCAAGGGCTACAGTTTCCATATCCCGAAATATTCTTTAAACAAACTCATAATGGAATAGTCATAATCATGAAACATAAAACCTATTTGACTCCAGTATTAACACAGAGCCAGAACTTCCATTGTTTAAATATAAAGACAAAGTCCAAAAGAAAATTAGAAAGCACGTGGACAAACAAGAGATTTTTTTTTTTCCTTAATGGATATAACACTTTAAAAATTTGCACCTTAAACAAAGTTAGGTGAAAATTTTTCCAAGTTTTCAGTTCTCTGTTGGTAACAATACCTTCGAAATATACTATTTCCATTACAGTGTCATTCACTTGAGCAGGCAGATGCGAGAAATTATGTCATTAACGAGTCTTCCTCCTAATTGCAGAATACATAACTTACACATCCTTATACTAAGATTTTTGGGAAAGGTGAGTTAAACTTCTATTTTGCATTCATTTTTCAAATACTGCTCATCTAGAACAGCACAACAGCAAGCAAAAGATTTTCCCGCTCACTCAAATGCAGCTACCTCACTGTTTTGTAATAAAACATATCAGATTCATTTTCATGTGGCTGTAAATATCAAGAGCATACCAACATTCAGAACAGCTCATCATCTTACACACATTTTAGTCAGATTTCCTTATAACTATATGGAAAAGACTTACTAATACTAGTTCCTTGCACACCAGGCATATTTATAAGAAACAAAAAAATTTTGTTGGTTGTCCACATATTTAAAATAATATGTATATCATTTCAAAACCTTCACATTCAAACACATGGATTGATAAAATACTTCTTTTATAAAATCTAGATGGCTTTTGTCAGCATTTTTCATTGAGGGAATCAAAATGGCCTGATGATCTGAGCTTCTTCCTAGGAAACACACATATTGACTTTGTTTCCACTTCCACTATGTACCACTGTGGACTTGGGAATTTCCATCTACTGGTGTAAATATAGTCTGTATACAAAATAAATTATATATAATGCAGCACATTTAATGTAAATGAGTTACTTGAACAAAGACATGGTACAAAGACATCCATCTGGCCTTTATCCTCTCTCCTCCTTGTTTTCAGCAATGGCATTTAGAGCTCTCAGTAAAGTACACCCACAGCAGAACATTGAGACTACTTGTTTCAAGGTTGACTCTGCAACAGGGATGGTCCCAAAGCAATAGCACAAAGCAATCTGATTCTCAACTACAGCCGTTTCTCTGGCTACATGGTATTTCAAACAGATGCATGAAGAGTTAGTTAAGTTTCTTTAAAAGTGGTGCTAAAATCCATCAATAACACACACAAGTAGCATAATCCTAAAACTTTGTGATTATTTTAAGTTATTAGAACAACATATTCTTCTCTGTAGTTTACAAAATTAATCTCAATTACCTTTAACACAATTTCTTTCTTGCTTCACCTCCTTATGGCTCTGGGTGTCATGCTCAGAGCATTACCTTGTGGTTTTCATGACATTTTTGCCATTCAAAGGGCTATTGTAACTAAATTTGTCTCATCAAAGCATGTCTGTTTTAAACACCTCCTAGAAAAAAAGTTTTTGCCATTCACCTTTTTAAAGGAAAGGAAAGGAAAACAAGATTAACAAATTTTAATATCACAGAAATATTTGAAAAGTAACCACAGAGGAGACTTTTGTTTTACTTATGTCATGTAAAATGGGCTTAATTTGAAAGAGAGGTCATCTTGACAAGGTATTAGTCATAAAAGAGAAAATTATGGAAGAGTGAATGCACCTCAAATACTTTAATGCGCCTCAAATACTTGAATGCACCTCAGTCACTTGAAGTGATGGATGAACACTATCTATATCTATAGGAGAGTGTCTTGTGTCTCTGTAACTTGGTCTCCTGGCACCTTGAGATTTGATCAAAGAAAGTCCCTGGTAAAAAGCTTACACGTAATTTTTCTTACAAATGTTTCCTAAGGAAATCAAAACATTACTCATACATTGAGAAAGTGAAGGACAGAAAGTAGATAAGGCACATGGGGGGGGGGGGGGGGGGGGGAAGCAAGGAAAGGAAAAAGCCATCAAAAAATTTAAAGATAGGTAGATCTGAATTAATTTAATAAATTGGTAAATTAAATAATAAATATCATTGTTAGTACAAACAGACGAGACATTGGGAATTTTCAATACAAATAGTGGTGCCTAATAAGAAAATAGGAGGAAATAACATGTGTGTATCACATATGTAAAGAAACTGATATTCTAACAAGGTAGAGTCAAAACTCAATTTTCTTTTCTCAAGATGTTTCATAGTACAATTTAAACTTTAGAGCAGAAACCATTTTTCCTGAATACTTAGAGATAAAACCTCATACATCCATTTTATAACCTCTTTTCTTCTCCCAGCCACCTCTGTCATTACTTTTGCTCTCTCATCTTTCCCCTCAATATCTTTCTTATTATGTCAATAAGTTACTCTCTTCCTGAAGGGCTCTCTCCTGAGTTTTTTTGCTCCTCTTTCACGCTAAGGATTGCTTTTTGATGTCCTCCATGTTTCATGCTCTTGAGTTCTTTATTGACAGCTGCTCTCTTTTGAGTTAGAAGATGCACTTGCAGAGATAACATAAGGTATCTACAAACAGCGAAGGCAGCTGTTTAACAGATTATCCCATGATTATTTAAAAAGGACTCTGATTTCCAGCTCGTGAATAACAGCCACTGGGCTGTAGTCCTGGGAAGTAAACTATCACAGTAACACAATTAGTTACAATAGTAACACAATTATTATTCAAGTGTCATACTTTTTTTCTAGTAATAAAACACAGAATGCTTTGTCATGGCTAGACTTCAACTTTTCACCACAAAAGGAGAAACAAGGAAGTGACAAAGGCTGTTTCCTTATTCTTTAAGTTCACATACAATGTCTATACAACTACAAAATTAAGATTTCGGTCACTTTAGGTTCCGTTTTACAGGTACTCTGAATTTTTTGTTTGCAGCTCAATTTTTAATTCTGTGGTTGAGAGGTGTGATCAAAATGCTGAAGGTTAATTATTAATGAATCAGTGAAATTAGGGGAGAAAATGAGATGAGGATTCCCAGTTATCTTACGGTGACTTACAGAGCATTTGCCTATAAAATTTCTACTGAATAAGTTCTCAGTAAACTTGAGACATCATAAATACTTTAACCAAAGAATGAATGTCCCTTAAAATTCTTAATTTTAAGCTATGCCTTCATGAACAAGTGTTGGAGATCATCTACCTCATTCCCAAGAAAGTCTGCATTAAAAACAATTGGGTCCCATCCTTGGTAGATATATCCAGGATTTTCACTTTTCCTGACTGAAAAATTGCTTACTATTCTGGGCAGGTTATCCCTTTGGGATTCTCATAGAGAAAGAGGTAGAGAGGGATGTATAGCAAAAGCAGGAATATTGTCTTTCTGCAACTGAATTTACACTTGCACTACAAATTTCTTGATCTGCCAGCAAGTTCAGAACACCCCCTGGTTTCCTCTTTCTTGCAAAGTCTGTCATTTCTCAGATAAAATTCTCTTTGTGTCACCACATTGTAGTTGTGATGAGTGTGAAAGAAGCCAAGAAAGAGGGATGGAGCTGCATTACCAATGATCCCAGCACGGGAGTCTTCCATGTGACAATACAGACTCCACTATTCCCTGAACTGTCCATGAATGCCAAAAGCTTTCTCTGCAAGACAGGTGTATCCTTCCACTTCTTAGGTAGTCAGAAGTGTTCATGGGGCTGTGATGGCAAAGGGAAGATGCCGTGGTTTAACTCCAGCCAGTAACAAAGTACCACACAGCCACTCGCTCACCCTCCCACCCGCAGGATCTGGGGGAGAATCAGAAGAGTAAAAGCGAGAAAATTTGTGACTTGAGGTAAAGAGAGTTTAATAGGGAAAGAAAAAGCTGCACACAAAAGACAAGTACAGCAATAAATTCATTCACCACTTCTCATGGACAAGAAAGTGTTCAGCTGTCTGCAGGAAAGCCAAGTTCCAACATGCATAATGGTTACTTGTGCAGACAAACATCATAACACTAAACATCGTCTGCTTCTTCCCCTTTGGTTGATGCCATATAGTGTGGAATATCCCTTCGATCAGTTTGGGTCACCTGTCTTGGCTGTGTCTCTTCCCGGCTTCCTGTGCACTCCCAACTTCCTCACCAGTGTGGTAGTACGAAAAGCAGAAAAGGCCTTGGCTCTGTGTAAGCCCTGCTCAGCAATAACAAATACATCTCTGTATTATCAACCCTGTGTTCAGCACAAACCCAAAACACAGACCCATACTAGCCACTGTGAATAAAATTAAGTCTTCCCAGCCAAAACCAGCAGTGAAGGGAAAACGAAAAAAGGAAGAAAGAAAGGAAAAAGAGGAAAGAAAGAGAAAAAGGGAACAGGAGGAGAGTTGGAGTGGAGTGAGTGAGGTAAGAAGGATGCCAGGATGTTTCATGACATTATGGGCCCCCTTAGAATATCTCTCTTAAGATGTGGTCTATATCAGGGAAGGAAAACAGAGTTTTTAATTAGTCATTGTGGAAAATTTTTCTTAATTTTTTCAGTTGTTAAGATATCTTTTAGTTTAAGAATGTCTCTTATTAACATAGACCCTAATACTAAATTGTAAGGGCTATTTGCAGACGGAGGCAAAAGAGTAGGCCTTATAATAAAATTCAGAAAACTCCTGATAAGGCTTCAGCATACCCAGAAATGTTAATGCAATATTTAACAGACTGATGAAAGTAACGAGGTTCCTGACTGAGAACTACATGAAAGGCAAAATGCTTGAAAGTACCTGAAAGGCTCACCAAGAGGGAATTCCTGTCAAAACTCTCAGGCACTTTTATTGTCTTTTTGAAAAGCTTATAGTCTGGCTGAGAAGATGGATTTTTCAGTCTAAGAGCATCAGATGGCTGAGAGTATGCGCGATGCCCAGCCTGACAGCAGCAGAGCCTGCACAGTATTTATTTACTAAGTATTGACACATCTCCCTGCTGCTTGTGTCAGTGATGTTTCTCGCTTTACATCACATACAGGACAGGTACATATAGAGACTCTCCATGTGTCTGACCACCAGCTGACAGCACAGAGTAACAGCTATCCCTACAGATGCAATGTTTACTCCAAAGTAAAATAAACCAGAACTGAACTCAAGCATTTGAAAAATGAGGGGAAGCTAAAGGGGACAGAGTGGGAATTATTGTGTTAAATAGAACAATGTAGTTGAAAATACATTCTATCTGCCCTGGAAGACAGTCTGCTTTCCAAAAATTCCTTCTCACATCCTAACCAGGGGGTGATTTAGGACTAGGATAGGGGACAAAGTGCCAGAATCGACATGGAACAGAATTGTCACAGATGCAGAAAAATTGGCGGTGGTTTAACCCAGTCTGAGGAGATTGCTCCAGCTTTTGATGGACCTATTCACAGACAGATTACAAGAGGGAATGACAGCACTATTTCACACAGGAGGCTGTTCTTCACATTTTCTCTGACCTTGAACATAGCCTTTTATTCTGTGAAGCTAGAGGTACAGCTCAAACTTGTTAGCTGTTCATAGAAGTAGATATTTTAATTTTAATGTATTCAGAACAGGGACCTGGAGGTGTAAATCTGTAAGTGAAGAGTGGCATTTGGGAACTGGATTCTACCAATCCTAGGCAATCCTTTTTTCATCCTTCCTGAATGAAGCTCAGAATACGCACAATTCCTCACAGAGCACTTCTTTCTATGATACAGCTATTTTGTAACTGTCCTCTGGATCCCCCAGAGTCTTAATTTCAGTCCCTCAACTACAAGATTCCACCACAGTTAACATAACTGTAAAACATCAGATGAAAAACATGTGTTATCACTTGTTACAGGTTTGCTGACGGGTCTATTTCCCTTTACACAACTTACTGTGCCTTAAGCCAAGATGTTTTAATAGAGTTAAAATTAAATTTTAATTATTGTGTTCTAGACAGGAGACTTCAAACTAGTTTCCTTAATCCTGGAAAAGTATTCTTTCCTAGTATACAGAAATTGTTTATCAAGGTACGCACAGATCACATTTTATGAAACAAAGCTAAACTTTCTTTTGTTTTAAAATACTGATTTGACATGTTGGCTTTTCTTTTCAAATGGGATTTCAGCTTTATCATTGCTATTTCTAGAACAACATATTTATATCAAGGGGTCAGCTACAGGATTGTTTAATTAAGATGCAATTCAAATTATTTCAGTTACACTTTCAAGTGAATACCTTGCCCAGATACAGCTGGTGGATACAAACAAGAGGGAAAGTTGAAATCGGAAGTTTAGTTCTTTAGTCAGTTAAAGAAACAAAGAAAGTAACATAAAAAGAATCAGAAATAATGAAAAAAAAAACCAAAACAAAACAAAAAAAATACAAAACCAAAAAAACCCTCCAAAAAACAAAAATCTACTTTTTCACTGAGAAATACTGCCCTTTTTACTTATGCAGAAATTATTGTCCTCTCTTGTCAACATTAAAAATATTGATTATATATCTTAGCATACAGGATTGGCATCCTTATGGGTTATATATCCTCTTTGGATTTCCCACTGTTCTCCTGCCTCATCTACTCGTCTCTCTGGGCTGCTTGGATTTATAGAAGACAAAAAAGAAAAAGATATGATGAAATAAAGAATCAAAAAACAAAACAAAACAAAAAACCCACAAACTAAACAAAACAAACAAATGAAAAAAAAAATTAAATAGAAAGGAAAGAACCAGAAAAATCACTCCTAAGCCAGAAGAATGATTGCATTCCACTTTCAGTTTTGGCAGGTGTCTTGCTTAATAACAAAGGTTAGTTGCATAACCCTTCTCCAAATAAGCTTAATTGTGTGTAAAATAGAGACTTATGAAAGTACTGTGACTGTTATTATAATTTACTGACAAGTGCAGAGCACTTTGAGGTAAATAGTTAAATCTATTATATAAAAAGATGAACTAATGTCAAATACTTCAGACGCATTCTGTAGATCAGTGTCTCAAAATACAGACAGCTGAAGTGCAGATAAAGCATTGGAAAATTAAGATCTTCACAATGCAGACAAAGAAGGTATATGTGAATGTGTCTTTGATGGAATTAAGGAGAAGGGCAAAAATATTCTTTGCTGTAAACTGATCCAGTTGTGCTTACGAAAGGAAAATTCCTGTGGTTTGCATCTACCAAAAGCTTCAAGCAGTACTCCGAAAAGAAGCTTAGAGCAATTGGATATTTTCAGCAACACAACATTTTCCATATGAATAAGACATTTTCTATTGCTTCTGATCTTTGTGCAAAACAAATGTTAATGCCTCCTTGTGACAAATAGAACAGCTAAAGATAGCATGACATATCTGACCTTTTTTCCTTACTGCTTCTACGTTAATGTAAACCTTTAGGCAACCAATGCAAACTCTGCAATCAAGCCTGTATGGTTTTTATTCTGTTTTCTAAATATAATGCTTTGAAGGAAGAATTTTGGCTATAGGTTTAAGAGTTACAATGATCAGGAAATGTTGCTCTTTAAAACGAACTTCGTATTTTTATTGCATCTCTGGGACACCCTTATACAACTTATGTCAATCCCTAAAGATAATCAACTAATTATCCAATGTGAGTGCTGACAGAAAGCTGCGACTGGCAATTCGCAGGGATGTAGGTGTCATCTGTCTTATCATTCTTTCCCTTTCACATTAAGAATTTCTATGAGATAAGTGAGAAATTAAAATAATTGCTTCTGTTTTTCTTACCTTCTCACTGACTCCCTGTATCTTACACATTCCAGAACACTTCTTAAAAAAGTTCCCGTTGATAGCAAAAAAAAAAGACATCCAACATGTTGTATCTTTTTTTGAGTATTGTCTGCTTTCAGGCTCCCTCAGTTCCAGACTGCCCAAAGATGATTTCCAAATTATTATCTTCCCATTCCTTGATGCTTTATCTTTATATAATTCAAAAAGAAGGGAAAGAAAATTGTACATCTATCTCGACAAAAGGTCTCTGTTCTGGTTTCTTCCATGTTTGGAATCAGAGGGTACCCATCCAGTCCCAGGAAAGGAAAAGACAAGAAAGGATGGTCACACAGCAAATTTTCCATACACTGATCTAATTATTTATTGCAAGTACCAGATCATGTTTTGTGACATAAAATTCTATTTCTATGACAAAATTCTATAGTAGTATTGCCTTTTATTATAGTAACTGTAATAATAAAATAACAACACATACAATGATGACTATAATAATAATTAGAAAATAACCACAGTAATAAAATTCTATTATAGATATAGATATGAGGAAGTTATTTTCCCCAAGGACTCTGAGAAATCTTCCTGAGCAGTACCTTGCCTTTTGAAATATAGATGGAGAAGGAGCAATGTGATGGCATTTAAGGAAAAGGTCAGAGAAAATGGAGTTTTCTTTGCGATCTTTAAGGTACTGCTATACTAAATTTATGTCTCTTCAGAAGACCTGATTACAGCTCCTTTTAAAAAAAAAAAAAAAAAAGGAAAATTCTCTTTTTCTTATAGAAATAGGGTGGGTTCAGAGCACCATCTCTGTGGTTTACCCGTTGGGGACCAGTAATTTTACAAAAAATGTAGTTAACATTAAACAAGATTACAATCCTGATGTAAGGTAACACATCCTGAGATATAAAAATGTGAACATTAACCTGTTTACAAAGGAATAATTCCTAATATATAATAAATTCCATGAACCCCTGTGTCATTTCCATTTTCTTTAATCTAGTGGATTTTTTTGAAGGAGTTTTAAGATGTGTTCGAATTATTCTGAATAAACCAGTAAAGTAGGAAATAGAGAAGTGGGAATGTATATTTTCTCCATAGAAGTGGTGGGGTTTTTGGTCATTTTTTTCAAAAAAATACTGTACCAGGTCTGTCTTTCAGAACAATTTCATCGTTCTCTGTATGCCATCAGAGCAAAAAAGAAGGATGTACATTTGTTTTATCTTTTTTAATGACATGAGATTAAGTTCAGTGAAATAGAAAAAAAAATTATAAGAATAAATATGTGACACAAAAATGTGACCTGAACAATTGTACGTTAACTGTGAAATAAATTGAGCAGCAATGCAAGTAATGTAAGGTACTCAATGAAAAGCTTCAACCCATGCATGCATTTAAATCTAGGTGATATATTAGGAAAAAAAAAAAAGAAAGATGAATTTGATAGGCAAATCTATTTTGAAAGTGAGATGGGAAGTGAGACCCTCAGCTTGCTTTTTCCAGTATTTTTTTACAGATTATTAGTAAGTAGTTACACTCAGTATGACCATCTGCCTTGCGCAAATAGCCTAGAAAAGAATGATTTTCAGAGCCTACATTCTTAATTGGTGGGTTTTTTTCACTGTTTCAGGGTTTTATGTTTGTTTTGCTACTGTTCCTTTTGTTTGGGGCATTTTTACTTCCTGAAAATTAATATGTATCACAAAGGCTCCAGGTTATGTTGCTTTAAGAAAGTATTATCAACTTCTGACCATAGCTCTAGTTCTGGAATCCTGTTTTTATGTCTGTGTTCACATTATGCTCACACAAATGTATAAGAATTTCATACAGTGTCATAGAATTGTTGGAGGGGATCTTAAAGACCATCTAGTCTGAAAATCCCTGCAGTTACCCCATCCAACCTGGCCTTGAACTCTTCCAGGAATGAAGACTCCACAAACTCCTCTGGGCAAGTTGTTCCAGTGCCTCATCACCCTCACAGCAAAAAAATTTCTTCTTAACATCTAATCTAAACCTATCTTTAAAATTATTCCCCATTGTCCTATCACTATTTGCCCATGTAAAAAGTCACTTTCCAACTTTTTTATAGGCTCCCTTTAAGTATTGAAAGGCCACGATGATGTCTTCCTGAAGCCTTCTCCAGGCTGAACAACCCAACAACTATCTCAGCCTATCTTCATGGGAGAGGTGTTCAATCCCTCTGGTCATATTTATGGCCTTCCTCTGGGTCTTTTTGAACAAGTCCATGTCCTTTCTGTGCTGAGGACCCCAGATCTGGATGCAGTACTCCAGGTGTAGTGTAATGAGAGCAAACTAGAGAGGCAGAATCACCACTCCCAAGCTACTGGCCACATTGCTTTTGATGCAGCTCAGGATACACTTGGCATTCTAGTCTATGAGCATAAAGTGGTGGCTCATGTCCAGCTTTTCATCCACGAGAACCCTCAAGTCCTTCTCAGCAGGGCTGCTCTCAATGACTTCTCCCAGAATATATTCATTTCTGGAATTGTCCCAGCCGATGTGGAGTATCTTGCACTTGGTATTGTTGAACTTCATGAAGTTCTTGTGGACCCATTTCTCAAGCTTTTCCAGGTCCTCATGGATGGCATTTCTTCCTTCAGGTATGTCAACTGCACCATTCAGCTTCATGTCCTTTGAAAATTTGCTAAGGGTGCACTTGATTTCATTGTGTCACCGATAAAGATATTAAAGAGCATTGGTCCAAGACAGAGCCCACAGTAATTAATTTGCACTTCCCAACTCTTATTCTTAGAATTTATTGGTGCTTCTTAAGCAGTTAATGTGCAGGATGTATAGTTTCTAGCTCAAGTCATATAATCACAAAATCATAAACAGGCCAGGTTGGGATTTCAAAAGGTCATCTGATCAAACTCTTTGTGGGAAAGGAAGATTGGGTGAGATTGTCCAACACGCTTTCCATTTGCATCTTGAAAGCCTCTAGTAATGGAGAATCTACCAAATGCCTGGTAAGGTTGTTTCAATGAATGATTGTTCCTACTGTAAAAAAATTCTTTCTTCTGAGGATTTGAAACCTCTCTCAGGGCAAGCTGTCTCACCCCTTGTCTTCTCCACGTGGCTCCTTGTGAACAGGGAGCCTTTATGATCTTTGTAGCTGCTGCTTAAGTACTGGAATACTATATTGAGGTTCCCTCAGAGCCTTGCATTCTCCAGGGTGAAAAGATCTACATCCCTCAGGATTTTCTTATGATACTGACTTTACAACCTTTTGATTATTTTTGTGGGCCCTCCCTTGGTCCCACAGTCTATCTATGTCTTTCTGAATTATGAGGACAAGAACTGGACACAGTACTCCAGACACAGCCTCTCAAGCACTGAGTAGGGTGGGATGAATACATCTCTATTTTTGCTAGCAATGTCCCTTTGTATGCAGCACAGGATATGATTTACCTTTGCTGTCGAAGTGGCACACTCCTAACTAATGTTCAGGTGACTGTCCACCAGGATGTCAATGTCCTCTTCAGGAATACTAGTCTGCAGCCACACAGCTCCTAGTCTGTGCTGGACTCTTTGGCTACTTTTTCCAAGGTGTGGAATTCTTCACTTGTCTTTGCCAACTCTCATGTAGTTCTTGTTAGCCCACTTTTCCCATTTGAGAAGGTCTACCCATAAGACGACTCATTTTTCTGATGTATCCAACCCAACAGTAACTTTAGTGTCTTCAGCAAACTTGCTGAAGGTGCATTTATGAATTTACCACCGATCTTGTAGGCCAAACAACTGATTTGTCTGTTTGTCCAGCAAAGGCTGTGGGAAAGTGCATCAGACACTTTGCTGGAGTCCAGATAAAAAACATCCACTGGTCTCCCTATGTCAATGCAAGACATTATTTTGTTGTAGAAGGTGATCTACAACACCTGTTGGGAAATACACGCTGGTGTTTCTCTGTCACCAGCTTAATTTGGTTTCTAGTAGTTTTTAGGAGGACACATTACATTACTTTCCCAGGGACTGGAGTAAAATTAATGAGTCTGTAATTTCCTGAGTCCTCTTTTGTGTCTTCTTGTAGATGGATGTGACATTTGCCTTCTTCTAGCCATCAATACTATCCCCTGATCTCCACAGCATTTCAGGTGCTATGGACAGTGGCCTCACAATAATGTCAAGTTCATCTCTCAATACCCTGAGGTGAACTGTGCAAACCAACAGTTTTATGTGGGTTGAATCACTGCAAGAAGCTGAAGACTAATCCTTCCTCTGCTGCTGGTGAGTTTATACACGCACTGTCGTAGCTTCTTGATCCCGTGATCTGGGGTCCAGGTATGCCCATAAAGGCAGGGGTAAATGAGGATGGAGAACCTCTGTCTTCTCGGCATTGTTAGTAACTAGTCACAAGTCTTAGGACTTTTCTAGATTTCCACACTGTATAAAGAAGATTCATTAGTGCAGAAATATTCTTTCTAACCTGTGAGGCTTGATGCAGAGGTGGGCAGGGAATGTAGGCTATTTAGGCAGCCCAGTTCAGAGGCAGTGAGTCAAACGAATTCAGTTCAGCATTCTCTCTCTATTTGACTGCCATTAAAACATTAGAAATTGGGTTAAACTAAAACTAAATGTTGAGTAGTTCTTTCCAAACTACTGAGAGAGTGAAAAATATGAATTTTAACAAATAAGTAAACAAAAGGCCTAGATTTAGGAAGTTAAAAGTAAAGAAGAACTGAATGAAGTGGGATTAGGAGGAATGAGTGGAAAGGTGATTCTCTTCATATTGAGTAGAAGGAAGGAAAGACATTTGGAAAAACACTCATTTTGTAAAACTGAAGCAACTTTAAAGTTTAAGAGCAGAATGAAATGATGTAATCTGAAAAATGTTCCCAGATGAACAAATTCCCAAATGTACAGTGCACAGAATTTAGATAAACATTTATCGTAAGAGGGTATATGTGATGCAAGACACAATAAATGAGCAGATTATTTTGGAATTTGCTGTGTCTTTCCATACTGAGGAACTAGGAGAATTAGCCCAGAGAAACTAATAGGAAAATCAAATATATCACATTTATGTTGAATAGAAACATTGGTAGATTTATCTTGAAGAATTTCATAGGCAATTTATGTTTATACTGATTTTTCTGTCTCTGGTTGCAAACAAAGAATTACACCTCATAACACTTGACTGCTATATGTAAAAGAAGATTGGAATAACATTAATCTGAAGTGTGACTTATTTTGGTGTCTAATTTTTGTCTTGAATTTACTGAAGCTACCTCAAAAGTGATTCTTCCTGATAGAAACTAGTAATAGTGACAAAACATCAATACTGACTTTTGCCCATTCTGACTTTATAGTGTAAATAAAACATCCATTTAAATGCAGTTAGATGGAGTCCCCTTGAATTACCTCAGAAAAAAATACTAAGAGCTTGCACTTCCTTTGCCAGCGACAATTTTGCCAGTCTATCTATCACAAATGCATCAATTTTCATGGCTAGGCTTCGCGAATGAAGATTTGTGAAGGACTCTACCCACGCTTGCTACAAGCGCGCTGATGGCTAAAAAGGCCAATGTGAGATAGACACGTCCGGTTGCAAAAGGCACAGCAGAATGACTCCCCAGGTGGTACCGACAGGACACGGTTCTTTCTGCGCTGCCTTTTCTGCATCAATTTTAACAATATGTGAATACCACCCTGCAGATTACATCAGTGGATTTGAATGTGGTATGGTTTAAACCTTCATAAAAAAATCCTGATACCATCTGCCCTTGTTTCATAAAAGGCAAGCTGACAGACAAATCTTGACTGCAACCTGGCAAAAGACCTGCACATTTTGCTGATATTGAAAAAATTAGCTTTATCCAATGATCTTCAGAGTTAAACCCCTGTTGACTTCATGTGTTTCAATTCAGCTTCTGTCAGTATACCTGAAATAAAAAGCAATTTTTAAGCCTGCAAAAACAGAAACATTTTTACTGTTTTATGCAAGCAAAGTCATACTATAAGGCATCTAATCCTTAGTACAGATCCTGGGTTTTGCTACTGGGTGCCGGGTGAATATAGATAAATCTCTAATCTCTCCATTGTCACAGTTTCACCTGCCATACAGTAGCGTGATGGTACTGCTCTCTTTTTTAAACATGAAGACCTTTATTCATAAGTGCAGCATGCAAAAGCTGAGTGTACAAAAACCCACCATGCACAAAAGCCACCACAGTAACCCCGTCTGATAACACTCTCCCATAATTCCCTCTTCTTGCCATTTTCAAGACTTTCCTTTTAGTGTTAAAAAAAAGTTATCTGCACACTGTGATAAAGGTGATCCAAATTCTCCAGGGCAGTGTGCATCATGTCCTTCTCTGTAAAACTGGATATTTTGTAGTAACGCACTAAAAACATCAACACCAACATATTAATTTCTCCTACCTTCAATTTCTAAGTATTCAGTTTCAAAATTGTTGGTTATGGGATAGTTGATTAAAGTTATTACTTAAGCCAGGTAATCCTGAGCCTTGAATGAAAACATAATTGTTCCAAAAGAGCAACAAAGTATTACATAAGAAAATAAAAAAATCTGGTCTGAGTAAAAAAAACTCCTGACTTCTCTGCACGTTAGTTTTACTTAAAATTTGAGTTGTCACATAAAAAAAAAAATTATATAAACCCCTAAATGCTGTTATAGATTGTTTTAGGATGAGCAGAGATTGACTGTTGAGCTACACACTGTCCGTTTCATATCAAAAGAATGAATACATTTGTTAATTGATACCTACTGGAGGATGATACAGTTAAGGCAAAACATAAACAGTTCTGTTCTGGTACAAGGACATGGAAGAGGTGTTGAACATGTTTGTGGACTGAGAATTCAAATTATATTTGCTGTTATCTCGACAATAAACTTACATCTTACTGATTTCTCCTCCAACAACAGGGTGCCAGGAGGGGAAGGAAAGGAAACAACAAGGTAGAAGTGTATCAAAACAGGAAAAATAGCATTTGTAATGTTTCTCATTCCCAAAGAGTGTTGCCTTTCAGGAGTAGCTTTCTTATGGGATTTTGTTTCTCACAATCTGGTACAAAATTTTTTGATACAGCATCAAAATTGTAATGGCTCATTTTTTTCTGCATCCATATATTTCTCTAGTGATTGTAACAGTAGTAGTAGTGCAGGTCTAACTCAGTGCTTCCCAGAGCTTGGGAAAGCACACAAAGGGATATATATTATAAACTAAATTTATGAATACATTTAGTTCCCTAAAGATAGAAAGAGGCACCTTGGGTGGGTTTTCAATACATGCAGTGATGATGTGTTTCAGCTGTGTAATGGAGTGTGGATAAAGGCTCTTACAGTTGTTGTAATATGAAGCTGCCTTTCTAGACATGCTAAAAATTATTCCAAGGTTTAGAAATTAATTGGTTAGAATGTATGGAGGAAAATTATGAAAACTATGTAAGTTATTTTGAAACTGAAAAACATGCAAGGCCCAAACCCCTCTGCTGGTATACTGTACCCACAAAAGACACCAACTGGGCAGAGAGCCCTCCTATATCAGACCATGCCCTTTTGCAGGAGGTGATCAGCTCCTGTGACTGCAAACCTGCTGTGAAGCTGAAAAAAACCTGAAAACAATAATAAGCACAGGCATTTTGTTGATGTTATTAACGTGCAAATGTGGCTACGCAGGCTTGCATCACAGCTCAAAGGCAATCAAGATTCATCCGGTGGCAAGTCACTGACACCTGGTTAGAGAAATCAGCTTGGTTTTTTGAATCTATTTCACTCTTAGAAACTTGGTCGTCATCTATCTGACTGGATTGAGTCCCTTTCTTAAGTAAAAAATTTGCTTAAGCTTATCCTGTTTCTGAGAGGTATTTTATTAATGTTCATTAGTATATCATTCTGTGAACATATTTCTTCATTGTGGAGTTGTTTTTCCTTCACAAGCATTTCTCATCCTGAAGTGCATGATCCTTGGGGGTTGGAAGAAGTTAACCTATAGTAATAATAAAAACCCCAAGCCAATTGTTGGTTATAGTGTACCAAAACCATATCAATATTTGTGTGTCCCGTTTTCCCTGGAGCACAATTAAAGCAACAAACAATACTCTTAGATATAAAAGTAACAGATGAAATCTACAGCTTATATACCAGGCATTCAACTGAGATCCTATCTATCAAGCTATTACTTAAATAGAAATAAAATTAAAAAAAAAAAAAAGAAAAAAGNAAAAAAAAAAAAAGAAAAAAAAAAGAAAAAAGAAAAAGAAGGGGGGAAAAGAGATAGAAGAGACAATAAAAGCATTTGGATTAAATAACAGAAATTATGAGAGAAAAAGATGAGAGTGATTCCAGTGTCCAGAGGATAATAAACCAATTTGGTGCTCTGGTTGCAGTAACAGAAGGACTAATGGGAAAAATTGCTCAGTAACTGCAAATGAACACTTGCAGAAAAATTCTGTCAAATGAAAAGGCAATAACGGGAAAGCAACGCTGAAAGAGGAGAGAAAATGTGTCAGATTAAAATAACTTTATTTTAACACTTGAAAATCATTACTTTGTATATATAGGCTCTGATACTGCAGTAAGGAATATTGCTATTGTTATAAACATCACAGCATCAGGCCTGATGAGAGAAGCTTCATTGGACAATCTGACACATGGATAGGGGATGAGGGTGCAAATTTAGTCCTTCAAAAGTAATTTAAAATCCAAATATTGTTCTGTCAGGTCAGTTAATGAAAAAGGAAAATGATAAGCATTGAGAAACATTTAATATATTTCACAGAAATGTTTGAAAAATTGATAAAACTTAAGAATATCCATCAAAAGAATGTGTGTTACATTGGAAACTGTAATTAACTTTATGTGGAATGAGGAAAGTATCAGACTTCCAGTATGCCTTTTCAGGCCCTACAACTAACTGAAGATATGCTCATGTTGAAAAATATGAATGACGTCATTTTCAGGCTAGATTTAGAACATCCCTGTAAGAGTTAATTGGTATAGTGAAATTCATTAAATGTTTCTAAGGTGTAATGAATACACTATGAGAAGATGTCTTTGGAAAGTATATGAAATATCTCCATTACACTTGTTTAGTTTCCTGACTTTTTTCCTCTGCTCCTGAAAGATTTTCATTATCTTTGCTTTTAGCATTTTTCTTTTCAGAATGCTGCTGAGACAACTTTTGAGATATCTCTCGAGGATTTTTTTGCATCAAAAGTTCTTTTTCCGATATGTGGATAGCAATAACAATACTATGATACACACTTCACTGACATGAAGCTAATCACCCACTGCAGTGACAGATAGCAAGACTTTTGCAAACTGTGAAGGGCAGATAGGTATCATGGGGGAAATCAGCAAGAAGCAGTGATGACCAAATACATGCTTCTATAGGATTTGATACCATATCTGATAATTTTCATCAATTATTTGGACAATAATACAAAACTGCAGCAGGAAAAAAAAATGGTATGGCACAAAGATTTTTCAGAACTATAAACAAGAAATTTATGACTTGCAAGGACAAAGTAGAGTTTGGTCAACAGACAATTAGAGAAAAAACAAAAAGATATTCACATACATGCAAAGTTTTTATTATTTGAGTGTGTAGTATGCAACACGTATAGAAGCTGAGACAATATACAGAAAATGGTGACGTTGAAAACAGTCTCAGGGTCTGCTTTATATGCAGCACAGCATGTTCTCCAGATGAACTGATGTGATAAAAAGTACAACAAGCAAAAGAACACTAGTGTTGAGGTACACACTTTGCCTCCAAGTGAGACATTCTGTTTAGTAAGGTATTATTTGGGTAGCTGCATGTTACTAGAAACTGAGGAAGAGGAGAGATGCAAAAGCCTTGATAGCTCTCAATATCTTGAAGAACATTTATATGTTCACTTATATTAAAATGAAACCTGTAGGTAACTGATAGAAAAGAATGCATAACTATTCCCATAATAAGAATATATAGGGTTTGCGAGGGCCTTAGATCAATCAAGAAACAATGGTTTAAAGGTAACACATTCAAATTAAAATCGAAGAATAACTTTTTTATTGTAATGACAATTAACACTGGAAACAAAATACTAAAGGAAATGTTGAATTTTTTCCATTTCTGGTGAATTCAAATCAAAATGGCACCTTTATAGAATTATACTTTGGACAAAAACATGATGGAGCCAGTTAGAAGCATAACTGAGGGAAACTGAAAGTTTGTGAATCATGGGGTGAAAGACTGGGTGAGCTCTTTCCTGATTTTTAGCTCAGTAAACTTCTGATAATTCACATACTGTTTGTGAGACCCAAAGGAGATTGCTTTATCTTTTAGCATATTGTCACAGAAAAATAGAGACATTATATCACATTTTAGAAGTTTAGTTCTTCAAAGGCTTAATTTCTCCCAGTTTGGCAATGTTTTTTCTTGTTTCACTGATTTTAACAAGTTGAAAATGTCATAGGCATTTTCTGCAAATATCACCAAATGTTTTTGTGTGTGCCACTGTTTCCATGATAATATAGACTGGATGGTCTCCACCCTTCTGAGTGTGTGGCAGGAGGAGAGAAGAGTGGGAGAAGAGACAGAGAGAAGCTGAATATCTAGATTTGATTTGAAACAGAAATAGTCTTTTCCTGGCTGAGGTACATCTCTGTAAACAGTCAGCAGACACAAAGGATACTTCAGGCATGATTCTGCATTTTTAGTCTCATAATTCCTATTTCTGAGTGAAAGTTTTTGTATCACTATAAAATGTTATTTATTGATTATACTGACACCATCAGTGAAACCAGACCCATTTTATATTTCAGGATAAGAATAAGCCTCCTGTGAAATCATATTCTTACCTTTTCTATTTTCATAATTTTCTTTCAGTCCCTAAGTAGGGAGTTGGTTTTTATTTTCTAATTTACTTGTATGATCCCTTTTAATTATTGCCATAAAGGAAGAACAGGAGCTGCATCAAAGGAGAAGCTAATGAGCAAATGATAAAATAGACCAAACACATTTAATTATTGTCACCTAAATTTTTTCTGTGTTTGAATCCTTGATGAGTGCTTGAGAAACCTCAAACTTGAACTCAAACATGAAACCAGTAACAGCCACAGGGTACTTCCTGCAGTGGCTGAACTTGCTCCTTCAGTTATTTCTCCCTGCTAGATTTCACGTTCTTGCTCCTGTGCTTCTGTGCATCTGGACATAAAGAACAACATCCTACTTGGTTTGCATTGCAATAACACATTCTCCCACTCCACTTTGTCATTTTCTCCTCTGTGAAATACTGTTCCTAATACTGGGGTTCTTTGTTCTTTTTTTCTATTCGGACGTTAATTTTATGTTTACAAGACTGCTGAAGGTTTTTCTTAACTACCTTAATGTACTCCTCTACATCCTAACAACAAAACTCAGCTGATGCAATATTTCAAGGGTAATTTGAAACAAAACAGAGACTTGAACTCCCAGTTATTTTCTCAATTCTAACCAAGCCCACACAACACTTTCTAGATGTATTCCCATTTTGTAAAATTGCCTTCCTCATAATTATTATTTATATCACGTCTTCAGACTAAGACTTAGTGGTCAAGGCATGATTCCTGCAACACAGTGTAGTCAAATCTTACATGACTGACCATTAATAAATAGACACCTGAGGTGACAAAATTTACATCTGAGAATAAGGGTGACAGCCAGACACAACAGGTGATGCAACTTTTATAATTATCCATATGAAAATAACAGGTATCAGCAGCAGATTCACTTACGTAAGTTTTCCTTGTTATTACTATATTCATTCAAAACAGTAGAAGAAACATATGTCTTACTACACTGATGGAATACATTGAAATTACCAGATATATGCACTGTGACTGTCAGTACTACTGTTGTTTGTAGTCAAGCAGAGAATCCCCCTTTTAAACCTGCAATTCCAGATGTTGCAAAAGAAATTGAACTTAAAATCTTAAGATGAACATGGACTTCAGTATTACTTTGTGCAGTAGCTCCATTCAAAGCATCAGAAACCAGACTGCAAAGACACACAAAGCAGAGACAGAACACTTCACAGTGTAAGTTTCAACAGTGGCAAATGCACAGGGAAAAAAAAATATAAAACAGTCATAGAAGAACACATCTGAGCAAAATGGAATTGTGGGAGTGGGGAGTGGAATATTATCTGCTACATTATGTTTCTGCATCTCTACTGAGAAAAGTGAAGTTAAAAAATTACAAGAGAAAGAGAATAGGAAAGTTTGACTGGTTAGACTGCACCCATGAGGCTCTTTTTCTGCCAGCTAAACAACCCCAGCTCCCTCAGCTGCTTTCCATAGGACTTAACCTCTGGGCCTTTCACCATCTTTGTTGCCCTTTTCTGGACTCGCTCCAGCACCTCAATGTCTTTCTTGTCATGAGGGGACACAGAACTGGACACAGAATTTGAGTGGCCTCACCAGCCCTGAGTACAAGGGGACAATCACGTCCCTGGTCCTGCTGGCCATACTATTGGTAATACAAGCCAGGATGCCATTGGCTTTCTTGACCGCCTGGGCACTCTCCATAACTCGAGTTTCAGCTGCTGTCAACCAGCACCCAGAGGCCCTTTTCTACTGGGCCATTTTCCAGACACTTTTCTTGCATCCTGTAGTGCTGTATGGGCTTGCTGTGGATGAAGTGTAGAACTCAGCTTTGTTGAGCTGCAGCCCATAGATCGAGTCTGTCCAGAACCTTCCGCAGAGTCTTCCCACCCTCCAGGAGATCAACAGTCCTATCCAACTTGGTGTTATCTGTGAACTTACTGAGGGTACGCTCAATTCCCTCATCCAAATCATCAACAGAAACATTTAACAGGAACTGGCCTCAATACTGAGCCCTGGGAAACCCCACTAATTATTGATTGCCAACTGGATGCGGCACCATTCACTGCCACTCTCTGGGCCCAGCCATTCAGCCAGGTTTTAACCCAGTGAAGAATGCACCTGTTCAAGCCGTGGGTTGCTAGCTCTCCCAGGATAATGCAGTGGGAGAAGGTATCAAAGGCTTTGCTTAAGCCCAGGTATTCTACATACACAGCCTTTCCCTCATCCACTAGGCAGGGTGTCTTCTCTGTTAGGAATATTTTTCACTTACTGTATTTGAGAAAAATGAATCACAAAGTTCAGGAATTTTTGAAGCAGTGTCATTATGTTTTACTTTGAAATCCTTTACTGTTCTGCAATTCTAAATGGACTCTTGTTTTTTTTCAGTTTTGAATACCATGGATAAAACATTTCTTTGAAAGATGCAGAACAGAAGATTGTAAATTCTGTGTAGCTAAATCAAGCTTTCTGGAAAACAAGGATCATAATATTCCTCCCATTTTACAAAAAGTTGTGAAGCCGGTGGTTTTAAGATGCTAAAGAATAGTATTGCTAACTTGTTCAGCAATTGAGTATAAAGCTTGATGACAACCCATGTAAATAAAAAAGATACTTCAGAATTCAGACTCACATTAGTGAACTTTGGAAAGCTCTCTCATTCTTCTAACAAGGTAAATGTTTTTCTTTGGAAAAGTATATATCAAGTGAAAACTAGTCTTTTACAGAGGTATTTGCCAAATGATATCAATATGCTTGTCCAAGTGGCTTGGTAAAATAAGCCGTTTGCTTGCAGCCAGCCCAAACAACTAACAGAATGGGGGCATCTATCACCCTGGTCTCCAGGTTCTGTACACAGAAACTCCCAGGGAGACCCATGAGAGTTCCATGACTCTGAGGGGTTTTCTACTGAAAGGGGTGGCAGAGTGTTGACCTAAAAGTGGAGGAGTACTCAACATGGATGGTGCAAATTAGCATGTTTTATCATTAAATTTTATGCCAGTTCAGGTTTCAACTCATACCTTGCTCCAGATTCTGGGAATGCGCCATCAACCTCCTTCACAGTCCATTGTCCCTAGTTCAGAGAATTACCCCCTGCTTAGATAAGAGTGAGAAGGAGAGGGGATAGTAATTGCTCCACTGGTCTGACTCCAATACCCTTTTATTCACGAGTTACAACTGCGAAATTTGTGCATGCAAACAGAGATGATAAATTACTTTCTTGAAAGAAATTGCCATCTCTTAGCTGTGATGCAGTACAGAAAACATCCACATTTCTAGGCAGTGCAGTTGCAAAGAACAGTGAATCTCCATCAAATTAATGCATTTTACTGTACAACATGAGAAGACTCCAAGTGAACAGGATCTGCTATGGCCTCTCACTGGCCAGGCAGTAGCTTCTGAAGGTCCACTAAAGTCTTCATTTTGGATCACATGTCTGAATATTCCACCCTGTGAGGTTTTAGAATTCTTCATGATAAGTCACTTGCTAAACCTAAGTGACAAATATTTAGCTGATGTAAATCAGCATAGTTTTATTAACTGGGATTAAACTATATCTGTTTATATTTACTAAGCACCTGGACCAAAGGCAAAAATAGGTGCAAAGGGACTAAGAAAATTTTGTCTGAAATTCCAATGTTAAATCAAGCTTGCAAAATATTGGTGAGAACAAAAAAGCCACTTCAAATCACTAGTATTCAGAAGATAAGACACTATATAGAATGACTTTCTTAGAGGAGTAAAATCACTTAATAATTATTGATTTATTATGTTGAAGAGTCCTTACTTTTAGCCCATCTCTTCTAGAGAGCACATCTACAGCTGAAACCAAAACTCTTCGCTTCTTTCAGGTAGACTGAGAAGCTTTTAAGATATAAACTAGCCAAGAGGAGAAGCATTTATGCCTGCTTTGTATTGGCAAAATGCCATCAATCCATGACTGTGGTTGAACTGATCATGAATCTTCTGACATTTTATGGCAAATGTATATATAAAGCTACCTGCAGCTGTGCAGAGAATATCATCCTCAAGATGTAGGAATAGATGAACAAGTGAACTTCGGACTATAATTCATAGCTTATGGACACTGTCATCAGCAGTTGTGACCTTTTCAACTAGCATTAAATATAAGTGAAAAGAACATAATTCTTGTGAGTTCTGTAACATATCAGCAATTCATCCCCATGCTGTCAGTCCGTATCCTAATGCCTCCTATATTTCAATGCAATGCTACAGCTTTCAAATCAGCACTGAATCTTCCAATTTACTTTTTTATTCAGTAGCTCTTGAACTGATTCTACATATTGTACAGACTTCAAAGAAGATAATAAATACTATATTCTCATTTAATTGCATTAATCTTTGAGAGTTGTTGTTGCTATGAATCATACACTTTAAAAAAATGTTTCATTTCCTGCATTCTCTTCTTAAGTTAATGTCCTGCTAATTCCTACGTATGGAATTATGAAAAATATGTCAGAATGTATAACTCTAATTAACATTTTTGGGTAAAAAAAAAAAAAGACAAGTGAGAAACTGCCTGGCTATTTATAAGCGCCTAAACCAGCTTTCAAATTACCTTACTACATTTTTTGAGAAGTTTCAATAAGATAAGTGGGTTATTTTTATATGCTTTAAACTAAAGACAACCCATCTAAATTTTTAGCCCATATTATGAAGACAAGCCAGTTCCAACTAAGCATCTCAGACATATGGAGTTAGAAATTAATCATAGAATCATCACATAATCTTAGAATGGTTTAGGTAGGAGGATCTTTTATTAAAGATCTTCCAGTTCCAACCCCCTGTCATGGGCAGGGATACCTGCCATTAGACCAGTTTGCTCAAAGTCCCATCCAACCTGGCTTTGAATTCCAGGGATGTGGCAGCCACAACCTCTCTGGACATTCTGTTCCAGTGCTTCACCACCCTCACGGTAAAGATTTTCTTCCTGATATCTAATCTAAACCTCTTTCAGTCTGAAGCATCCTCCCTTGTCCTAACACCACATGCCCATGTGAAAAATCTCTCTCCAGCTTTCTTTAGACCTCCTTCAGGTTCCCCTTTGTTTTGGAAAAAATGCTAAAGAAAAGTTCAGCCTCCATTTGACTAAAAATCAAGAAGGTGAAAGGCATGCTCAACTTATGTTCTGCAGTAGGCAGCAGATTGTAGGCACTAATTGGCAGTGAATAGTGTTGTTATTCTGTTTAAAAAAATGCTATGAAGAAGTCAATAGTCCTTCAGTGCAGACCCTGCGGTTGCCCACACTGTATGATATTTCAGCATGAGGTCATTGGTCCAGAACACAATCCTTCCAGCTGTTGCTGCAATTTTGACCACCTTTTGTGGTTGGAAATTATTTATGTTTTAGGCTTTCAGAATCACATATGTATCTTTACATTTGTTGCTGGACTGCAAGGCTTCCCCTTCTCTCCTCTCCCACTGAAAAAAAATTGAAAACTCTGTAGGATAAAAGAAATAAATATTTGTTACCTGGATCATACAGACTGACTATACTCCAGGAAGATCTAATGGTGTTTGCTATCTCCAACACTGTCTACATTTGAACAGACCTCAGAGTAAAGAATTTAGTCTTCAAAATATCGGTGAATGTGAATTGCTGAGAGAATGTGGGAAGGGGACAACTAATTTATTAAAGAGAAGGTCTAGTTTGAACTTGTATGTCTTTATTGGAAACATACATTTACATTACATTGAACTTCTTAGACTCCTGTACCAAAACTGGGATATCTTCCTTAGTTATTCAATATTAAAAGCAAGTGGATATATGTTATAAAATTACTGCTTTAAATTTTTGCACTTCACAGAAAAATTAATTTACATTATAGTCTGTAAAACGTGATGCATGTCTGTGTACCAAACATGATGACTCAAATGCCAAAGAAATTGGAATATACAACAAATACACAAAACAATGCTTTTTAGCTTTCCATATAAAACAATCTTTGTTGATTTGTACTCAAATGCCGGCTTATAGTGCTTATGTTTGGTTAATTTTCGTAGATCTTCAGCTCTTAGGGAAGTTCTAGAAGATTAGAGAAAGCTTTATGCTTTGTCAGTGTCAAATAAGATAAAAGAAATCTCACAGCATTTATAGGGGAAGAATTAAAAACCTATATACAAGTTGCACAAATTTATAAATCCAGTTTTTGACAAAGGATTAAGATTTCAACCATTTTTTCTGTATTGTATGTTTAATTGAGAAAGAAAATGCTGCAGATACAAAGAAATTAAGTTTCTCTAAAAGAAGGCAATGTGTGCTTTATGCACACATTATCAGGTTAATTTTAAACTAGTGATCAGCTAGTCAGTCGATCTGAGAGATATGTCTACTGGATACCTTCTTAGATTCTGAGTCTCTGATTATCCAGGGCTGCACTGCACACTGTACATATGTGAGAGGGAGAATAAACTCCCAAATCCCTTTCCATGCCTGTTTATTTATATATGTTTATAACAAAACAATCCATTAGTGTCAGTAATCATAATTAGTACATTAGAAACATCAGAAAATCTGCTATAAGAGAAGGACTAACAACATCATAGAGTTTTGGCAGTTTCACGTGGACTTAGTTCATTGTCAAAAAGATTCCAATGCTAAAAGCCCCTTTATTAGGGGCTTTGTTATTTTCCATTACATATTTGCATCATATTATACAATATAAATTATTTAACTGGTTACATGGCTCAGGTGTACCAGCTTTGGAAACTTTACTTTAAGAAAGCTTAAGTTCACTTTAAGAAAATTAACCGAGACAGCCTTTTAATTCCCACAAGTCTTTTGTTTTCATTATGTATAGGATCTGACCTATTTGTTTAAACTGCAATAACAAATAGAAGGAAATGCTTTCAGAATTATTAGCAAAAAGCCTCCTGAACCTTCCTGCCACTTTAGTAGCACTTTAATGAGTTTACTCTGGTTATGTATGGGGTTTTTTTAAAACAACCATTACTATTTTTTTTCTATATAATACATTTCCTTTTTAAAATTCTTAGTGTTGTGTCATTGTTTAACCCCAGCCAGCTAACAAGCCCCATGTGGCCACTCTCTCATTCCTGCACAGTGGGTTGTGTGGAAAGAATCAGAAGGATGAAAGTGTGAAAATTTGTGAAATGAGACAGAACCAGCTTAATTACAGATATAGAATATAAATATAATAATGGTAATAATTATAATAATGATAGTGACAATTACGAAGATGATGGTAATAACAATAGTAGTAGTAATAATAGTAATTTAATTAAAAAGAAAATTACAGAGAGAAATAAAACCCAAGAAAGACAAGTGAAGTAAATGAAGAGTTGCTCACCATCGACTGACTGATGGCCAGCCAGTCCCTGTGCAACAGCCCCCCACCAACCTTTCCCCAGCTTTATATACTGGGCATGATGTTTTATGGTGTGGGATATCCTTTGAGCCACTTGGGGTCAGCTGTCCTGGCTGTGTCCCCTCCCAGCTCCTTGTGCACCCCCGGTCCCCTCCCTGGTGGGGTGGGGTGAGGAGCAGCAAAGGCCTTGTCTTTGTGCAGTAACAAACACATCCCTGAGGTATCAAACCTGTTTCAGGCACAAATCCAAAACATAGTCCCAAAAAAGCTACTGTGAAGAAAATTAATTCTATCACAGCCAAAACCAGCATGTCTTCATCATTCTTGGTAGTAATTATAGAAAAACAGTAAAATAAATAGGTTCAATAAAAATGGAATTTATTTTACTAAAGTATTGATTTCTCCCCTCTTGACCCTCTTTCTGTGAGGATTCAAAACAAAGAATAGATTCTATATTAGCTGCAATGTTCTATGTCATCAAATATATCACATAATGCATTAGCTATTTTATTAAATCTATTTTATGACTCTTAACCAGTACTTCAAGAGCTTTATGATTAATTAATAACAAAATGCAAGAGTGAATTTTGTTCTTTCTGGTTTTTTGGAAGATATTCAGATAATTTTTTTAGTAAATATTTCAAATTAACATATCGCTGCAGTTAATAAGAAAATTACACACTTGATTTCATCTCTTAAACTGAAAGAAAGTTAAATAGATCTACATTTGCTTACTGGAATGAAACCCATCCAATGATATTTGCTGTTAGAGTAGCTCAGAAAATTATTTTTTCAAGCATGTACTATTCTTTAGTCAGACATCCAAACCCCGTTAAAATGAACGACACAATTAACTCCTATTTTAGGCAGGAAATTACTTAGCTGTGTACTTAATTCTTTTCTCACTGAGACAGTCTTTGATGCAAACCAACATTTTGTTATTTTTATTAAACAAATTTCTCTTTCAGACTCCTACACCATGTAATCTCCTTTAGGAGAAGACAATTACACCTAAACCCCAATGAAACCAGTGGAAGTCAGATGAAGAACCTCTGTGAGGACGTGGTGCTTTATATTCCCAAATTTAATTACACTTACATCTAACTTCCACGTGCTCCACTGCCTTTGACTGAGGTATGCTGTTGCTAATTGTTGCAATACAAACTCTGTGTTTCTTAAGACTGTGATGTGTACATTTCTGTAAATACATGCTTTCGTTCAATATTTAGTTTGCATACAGTTGAACATTTCAAGCGAGAAAATCAGCCAGACCACTAGCTTCTGATCACAATTCACAGTTTGTCCTGTTACTGTGTTTGCTTTGTAGTTGTGCTTTGCCTCAAATATGTTATAATAAAATGCAGAGATTTTCTCAAGGTTAAATAGTACAAGACTTGATGAGGACTAACATGTGCTGTTGATGTTTAGATATGTTCTCCTATTTGGAGGTTGATTTGTGGGTCAAGTCAGGGCTGGAGAACTCAGCAGGACTTTGAACAGGAACAACAGTATGGAAGGATGTTGTAGACATCAGTGTCAATTTCACTATTCGATTACTCTATCCAGAAACGAACAAAGGACTAAAAGAGTTGTTTTGTCAGTTAATACCTGTTGCCATATTCCAGTGTAAATTTCCATTCCACTTTAAGAGTCTTATATCCAAGTATTTAATCATAAAACAATTTGTTTTGTAGAAGGAAATTCTTCCAACAGGCCTCCTTGAAGATTGACCAGAGAACAAATGCTTTAAGGAGTTTTTTCAGATGCAGATCTACATCTCATTCCTGCTTGTTTCAGAGTTTTCCATGTGACTTTGAGAGTTTATTTACTGCAATCTGAGCTTCTTCAGCTGTAAAATAAGGTTAATAAGACTTACTAGCCATGGTTTTGTTTCATAGAATGTGAGTTCTTTAGGGCACAGACCAACTTTCTAAATTTGCATAGCACATAAGAAAGTCTTGGCAAAAGTCTTCAAACACTACTGGAGTGCATAAAATAATAAAAAATGTGTTATCTTTAATTAGTTTTACTTTATGTCATCCTAAATTCAGAGCAATAAGTTTAGGTGAGAAGCAGTATAAAATATGATACCATTAACACAGTATCACAGCTTCTGAGATTACTTTATTCCTTGAACATAAAACCTGCAGAAGCCAACTGTTAACAAAATAGTCTCTAGAAGGACTCTTTCCTTTTGAGGTACAGCAGTGATAGGTATTGTTCAGGCTCCATCTTTCCCCCAGGTGGTCAGAGGGCTCTGTCTAACCTGAAAGACAAGTTGGGTGAGGTTCTCTAGGGTAGGAAATAAACGTTCAACAACAGGTTTTGATAATACAATAGCAAAACAGATCTCTGACAGTGATTTTTAAAAGTAAAAAGATGCTGGTTAGTCTGATATCTGTTTGTTTGGCTGTCACTATGCAGTATTTCTGTTGTCAGAGAATGCTCAGATATAAAAAGCTTTCCTTGAGGTATTACACAAAAACAAATATGGGTAATACAGAAATATAAAGGCTTCATTACTTCTAAAAGTACCTACATTTTACCATAACATTTACAGCAAAGATATCACTTGTTAGCAGAAGTGTTTCTTGCTAACCCTGAAATCTGTAAGAATCTGAGGTAGCAACAGACCAGAAACTAGAAAGTAATTCTTGCAAAATGCAGTAATTGAGTGATTAGCAGCAGGGACAGAATTGATGAACTGGTTAGGAACAATTTGTGTTTGCCTCCTCTCTTGAATTACTGAAACAAATGAGAAGTGCAAGGAAGAAAACTAAGATAAAATGGAAATCATCTACACTGTTCAAGCTAATTTTGCAGTTCTCTTTAGAGCAATCGTAAATGTAGGTACTGAATACAATTTGCACAGGTTTTTTAATAAATCACATAATCTTTCATGTATCCTGCAAGAAATGCAGAACTTTATTG
>VZRE01007780.1:0-31351 GCA_013396775.1 Cephalopterus ornatus
GGTGGGGCTTTCAGGGGCGTCTCGGTTCGGGGAGGGGACTGCCCGTCCGCCCTGCGTATGGCGAGGAGGAGAGGAGCGACTTCTTCTTCCCCCTGCCCTCACTGGAGGGGGCAATTTAGCTCGAGTGGTGTTTTCTGGATGGGGGTGGGGAAAGGTGTTCTTGCTCTGGGTTCACGGTGTCTTTTTTTTTTCTTTAAGCAGTTTTGACACCAGGTCTGTTCTGCACGCTAGGTACTAAAGTGGTGCCTCTTTCCTTCCATCAGAAACATGCGAGAACGTGGACTGTGGACCCGGGAAGAAATGTAAAATGAATAAGAAGAACAAACCTCGGTGTGTTTGTGCTCCGGATTGCTCTAATATCACTTGGAAGGGCCCCGTGTGTGGCTTAGATGGGAAAACCTACAGGAACGAGTGTGCCCTTCTCAAAGCCAGATGTAAAGAACAGCCTGAACTTGAAGTCCAGTATCAGGGCAAATGCAAAAGTAGGTTTGCAAATCTAATCCAATCTCCCTCAAATGCCAAATGGTGTGTGTCTGAGTGTAGGGAGGAGGAGATGTTGGATGTACTTCCTCACAGAAACCAGAGTGATGTTCCAAAGGTTAGGAGACAGTACCTGGACACTGCTCAAGAGACAAGGATGTAATGAATTGAGAGTTCCCATAGTCTATCAGCATTTGTGTCCCACCAGCTACCCCTAGATGGGAAGGCTTCCTCCAGTGGCCCTTAAATGAGAGCTGCTAAACGCTTTCATCCAATCATTTGTTTCGTTGTATCACCTATTTACTCCTCATTGGGACTACGGTATCTTTTACTAATCATTATGTGTTTCTGTCTGTATTTCAGAGACCTGCAGGGATGTGTTGTGCCCAGGCAGCTCCACGTGTGTAGTTGACCAAACCAACAATGCCTATTGCGTGACATGTAATCGAATTTGTCCAGAGCCTACCTCCCCTGAACAGTATCTCTGTGGGAATGACGGCATAACTTACGCCAGTGCCTGCCACCTGAGGAAAGCCACCTGCTTGCTGGGCAGATCCATTGGATTAGCCTACGAAGGAAAATGCATCAGTACGTATCTTGGTAGGATGGTAAGCATGGGGGGAACTTTCTCAATCACCTGTTTCAGAGTATTCAGTGTGTGCAATTGGGTTCATGTAGTTAGTGCTAGTGAGGAAGAGAGACTTGCAGCAACCTGGATTAGCCCTACCCTCTAGGAAGAGGAGAGAGAGGGTGAACTTTGTTGTGGAGAAGATAGCAAAAGAGATGAGGGAGAAGAGGGCCTGATCCTGCTATGGCTGTGGATGCTGACATTAGTATCCAAGGGAGAAGCAGCTGCCATGAAATAGATGATCACATGGTTACAGTATAACAAGGTCTCAGTATCCAGTGGGTCTGGATTCCTGGAAACAATTGTCTTCAAGTGGTCTTGGCAAAGATTATGTTAACTTAATTGGAAACATCTGATCACTTTTTTCTCTTTAGAAATAATTGTGGAGTTTAGAGACAGTGGGTGAAGATAGGAAAAAAATCTCTGTGCACCCTGATATTCTGTGTTGTGGTTTCCAGAAATGACTGATGGTGCAGCATGTTACAATGAAGCACCTGCAAGGCAGCCTCTGCTCCCCAGAACTGCTGGGGTAATTCAAGGGAGTTTCAGGTTGCTTTTAGTTGGCATAGGCTGAGGTGAATCCCCTTTCAAATCTTGTAGACAACTATTCTCTGTGGGTTAGTTTAAAAATAATAGATTTAGAAATGCTGGACCTGTTGACAAATCCTGAATTTACCACTAATTTAGGGAGCTGAATATCCACTGACACCAAATGGAGGAGGAAAGTCATGTACAATAGGAAAATGTAACTCTGTATTCCCAGGGCCAAACTTTGCTGTCACAGCTGTCTTTCCTCTCTCACATACAGACAGGTATTGTCATCCAAAGGAATACTTGCTTAAGCAAAATCAGCAAGTATCATCACATGTACTACATCTGAGTTTTGTTTCTTCACAGTTCACAGGGGAAAGGGAGTTTTGGGGGTTGCTTGTCATTGCTTTTCTTTTTGCTTTGTCTTTACACTTACCCTAGTATCTTGTCTGTATTTTTAGAAGCCAAATCCTGTGAAGACATTCAGTGCACTGCTGGGAAGAAATGCCTGTGGGATTTTAAGGTTGGTAGAGGTCGGTGCGCTCTCTGCGATGAGCTCTGCCCTGAAAGCAAGTCTGAAGAGGCAGTCTGTGCCAGTGATAACACAACTTACCCAAGCGAGTGTGCCATGAAAGAGGCAGCCTGCTCAATGGGTGTGCTTCTAGAAGTAAAGCACTCTGGATCTTGCAACTGTAAGTGAGATTTTTAACTCTGCAGACACTTAAAGCTTCTGAAGGCGATACCTAGGTAATGAAGACTTACATCTTTAAACATAAGAAAGCTTGATTTATTGATTCAAGGTACAGTAGAGTATAAGTATCTATCTATCACGCACACACTTTTGTTGCTGATAAAATGCAATAGATCTCCAACAACGAGCTGGCCTTCAAGTTGGAGTTTTGGGGATGTTCCAAGGACAAGCCATTCTATCAGAAAGGTGTTGCCCGAGGATTGTAATTCTAGTGACTTTTTGTACTTTGTCTGCTCTCGTGTGCTTTGCTGATTGCTTTATTAACATCCGGATAAACTCTTAACTCGGTCCAAAAGAACAAGCTTAAAGGTAGCACAGGGGCATCTGGTTTAGCACGGTTGCCTCTACTAACTCTGAATGAAGGACACAAAGCAATTAAACCTAGAACACCTGAGCGCTCTGTATTTGATTTCAGGAATCTGCCAATAAAACCTGAGCCATTGATTCTTCACTACTTTCTGCAGTTATGACTTCATAGATTACGTATAAAAACCTTATTTCATAACAGCAGATGCCAAAGAGCATCTCACTACAAGTCGCATAAAATGCAACGCTGTATTATGGCTGTTCAGAGGGCTTTGAAAACATGCACTGAGCTGCTTCTGCGCTGTTGTTGTCCTTATTTAAACAACAGCTCCCCTGTATTCCCCCATCTAGCCATTAATGAAGACCCAGAAGATGAAGAGGAAGATGAAGACCAGGACTACAGCTTTCCTATATCTTCCATTCTAGAGTGGTAAAACCTCCATTACTATTGAAACAGCCATTGGGCACAAAATCGATGTCCATACTGTAAATAAGTGTATGCTTATTTATTTTGGGGAGAAAAAAAAGTATACATATAGTTGAGTCTCGTAGACATTTATTTATACTGTGTCATGTTTTATAATTTATACATAAAATGTCTGGTTGACTGTACACCTTGTTTTTTGAAGAAATTTATTCGTTACGGGAAGAGCAGTGTTATTTATTGTGAGGTCTCTTACTTGTAAAGTAAAGCTTTTCTTTTTTCTTGTAAACTATAACTATTCCTTAGAGCCTACCCACGTGATCTCATCTCTTCGTTTCAGTGATGTTAACTTCCACTTTAACAAACTTGCATGTCAGTTTCTGTTATGTTTATTTATTGGATTTTCTTCTTGCCTGTTCTGTACATTAAAGATCCCTGTGTTTTTGTTTACAAGGAATCTTGACTGACCAAAAGGCATTGTAACTGACTTAAGTATACTTTCAGGGTGCAGTGGGGCAATTTTTAGGGAAACTTCTTCCCCTTAATTTTTCTCTACTTCTGATCACATGTACTGAAGTGATCTCAATGTACTGAGAGTTTATACTGTACTATACAAATTCCATATCTGAAGATCTTGGATTATGAAAGTTGATAACAGCTATGGGGATAACTGTAATAAGAATTAGGGGTTTATTTTAGTTTTATTGGTTTATTTTTTTTGCAACATGCGTAAGTGTTTCATCAGGTGTTTCCTTTAAGATGGTCTTGCAGTACCACTTTCAAAGTTATCTTTTCCCAATCGGTGTGTTGCTAAAAGTTATATCAAAGCTTTATCAGTTCGAGTTTCTTGCTTTTCATAATAGTTCTTTTCTGATGCAATTTTATATTTTCAAACATGGCGAGTTAAATATAAATTCATTTAAATATATAGTTTTGTACTTTTCTACCATGTAAATGTGCAATGTATATAAAAGTTATAATGTGTATTTGTAAATAAATGATGAGTGAAAAAAATAAAAAGTGGAATTTTCCCTACACGCAGTCCTTAGTCTTTGATTCTAAAGGGTTCTGTCCTCTAGAGCGTTGTGCACCATGCAACAAGGGTTCAGGCAAAAGATCTTGGCTGACACTAATATAAGAAACCCTTTTTTCAGATACAAAAAATGTCTCCAGTTCATTACTATTTAATTTTAAGTCTAAGTACAATGATAGAGTAGAAGAGATTTTTGTTCGTCATTTTTATTCACCTCTCAAACCTCCACATAAAACGTTTATCATTTCATAGAATCACAGAATGGTTTGAGTTGGAAGGGACCTTAACAGACCATCTAGTTCCAACCCTCCTGCCATGGGCAGGGATACATTCTACTAGACCAGGTTGCTCAGAGCTCCATCCAACCTGTCCTTGAACACTTCCAAGGATGGGGCATCCACAACCTCTTTAGGCATTTTCATAGAATCATAGAATGTTTTGGGTTGGAAGCAACCATAAAGATGATCTTACTCCAATCCCTGTGTCATGAGCAGGAGCACATTTCACCAGACCAGATTGCTCAGAGCCTCATCTAGCTTGGCCTTGAACAGTTCCAGAGGTAGGGCAATGCACAACTTGTCCAGGCAACACCTTCCCATGCCTCACCACCCTTACAGTAAAGAGTTTCTTCTGTATATTTAACATAAATTGCCCCTCTTTCAGTTTGTACCCATTGCTCCTTGTCCTATTACTATAGTTCCTGATTTCGAGTCCCTCTCTGGCTTTCCTGTAGGCCCCCATCAGATACTGGAAGGTGTGATGAAGTCTCCACACAACCTTCTCTTCTCCAGGCTGAGCAGCCCCAACTTTCTCAGCCTGTCTTTTTAGGGGAGGTGCTCCAGTCCTCTTACCAATGACATTGGCCCTCCTCTGGACTTGCTCCAGCAGTTCCACGTCCTTATATTGGAGGCACCAAAGCTGAATGCAGGACTCCAGGGGGGGTCTCAGAAGAGCAGAAAAGAGGGGTGAAATCACCTCCCTTGACCTGCTGCCGATGCTGCTTTTGATGCAGCCCAGGATTTCATTGGCTTTCTGGGCTGTGAGCTCACATTGCCAGCTCATGTTGAGTTTTCACCAACCATCACCCCCAAGTGCTTCTCCACAGGGCTGTTCTCAATCATTTCTCCCCCCAACCTGCAAGTGTGTTTGGCATTGCCCTGACCCAGGTGTAGGACCTTGCACTTTGCTTTGTAGAACTTAATGAGGTTTACAGTGGCCCACCTCTCCAGCCTGTCAAGGTCCCTCTGGATGGCATCCTCTCCCTCCAGTGTGTTGACCACACACATGTTTCTTGGTCCTTTTTTACTTTCATATTTCTAAGGAGGTTTGGAATACACATTTGAATTTTTGCTATACATCAGGTCCATTTAGATGACCAATAGAAAAAGCAAAAGACGGTCTAATTGCCCAAATTCAAGATGCAGAAATGACAAACCAAACAAAAAAAAAAGAAAGAAAAAAACCCACCAAACCAAAAAACAAATGAACAAACCATCTAAGAGCACACAATCCCTTGGAAATCCCAAAAGGAAGTTTAATTCAGAAGTTCTTTTTGGTCAACCTATATTTAGACAGGACACCCCTTTAAGACTGCCTATTAATATAATGAACTGAGGAGAGGTATCCAGCATAAGTACAGCAGAGATCA
Organism: Cephalopterus ornatus; assembly: GCA_013396775.1. NCBI lineage: Eukaryota > Metazoa > Chordata > Aves > Passeriformes > Cotingidae > Cephalopterus > Cephalopterus ornatus. The sequence goes on from VZRE01007780.1 coordinate 5,802, forward strand.
AAATCCTTCTTTATGCTACCTGGGTCATGCTGTTCTCACAAATAAGGCCCCACTAAAAAAATTCTCTGTCATACTACATAAAACTTAAAAAGATGCTTAAGCACTTTATTCAATGATATTTTAAGTCCTTTGCTGAGCTGATGTCTGAGAATAGTTGATTCACTCTTTTAGTTTAAATAAAAGTCATATTTAAAGGATCTTCCTGATGTAGTCTTCCGCATATTTCCCACTATATAGGAAACTCTAATTTGTTATGAGTTGTTCAGATTATCCAAAGCAAGCATAATTTATTCATCTCTGAATTATATAAAAAATAAAAGCATGCATTTATAATATTGTATTCAAAATAATAGCAAAAAAATTTTGCTCTTCATTGTCCTGTTATATCATTTAGACAAGTAGTCTCTTTGGAAGGAAGACCATGATGAGAGGAGCAAAGGGAGCAGGATTTTGGTCTCTTGAGGGAACAGAACCCAGAATAAAAGAGAATGGGGGCGAAGAGAACAAAGATATGGATAAAGAATCTATTGGAAAGTCTCTCAAGGAACTAATATATGACAATGACATAGAAACAACATGTTTAATAGATATGGCAACTATCAGAGAAGATTTTTCTTAAGTTCAGTTAGGTGCCAGCTACTTCATTTCCAACAAAACAAAAACATTAAAATACTGGTTTTAATTGTAAATATATTTACATGTCTTACAGAGAGACTGTAGCATAGCAGGATTTCCGGGTTCTAATTTTATGTTTTCCTGCTGACTGACAAAATAACTTGGGGAAATAAATTCAAAAAAGGAACAAAAATGCCAGGAAGGTATATTTACACCACTACATACATGTATGCTAAATAGCCACAAAAATCTACATCATGTTTTTGCTGATAAAATTAATCTAAGTTCTGATACTGCATGTCTCATTGCTACTGCTATTTCTATACAGCTGAAAATCTTGAAACCTACCTTGTGCCAAAGCCTGCTTGTGATGTGCAGGTGTGGCATCTCCTGAGAGGCTTCATGAAGTATTTTCTGAGCATGCTTAATACACATTATGAAGCCTCATCATGAAGCACAACAGCCTCAGAGACTTTCTCCCAGAAACATGTCCAGAGGTTCTGAATGCACAACTGCCAACATTTTACATAACATCATACTTGTAGATAAGGCACTTGCCCTTGAAGTGGGAGATACAGGTTCACTGCCAGTCTCTTTCTGAGGAGATCTTTCCCACATCTCCCAAGAGTGCATCCAGCACCAACTCAAGGTGAATCTCAGGATGGAGAACTCTCTGTCATGCCTGCTGAAACCATACTTCTATATTGGACAGGAAGCAAGATTCACTGAGAGATGATAATTTGCAACCCTAATAGGTGCTCCTTTTGAAGAGGAAGTCCTGGGTTATTGCCCCAGGGGCTGCCTACACATTTTGCATTTGTAATTGAGTATCATACATAAATAGTGCTTGAAGCAGGGGCCAGAATCCAGGCTGCTTCCCCTCCTCCTTCCCTCAGTAGGTAAGTGCCTCCATCCTTGAGCTATGAAATCATGTTCAACACTCTGCTTAAATCAAGATTACAAATCGCACATATTTTTCTGCATTGAGTCATAGTTATAACAGGAGTGAGAAGCTTTACTTTTTTCATCCTCTCTTCTAGTCTTGTACATGGGGAACTTCCTGAGAAGTGGAAACACGAATTTAATTCCCTCAGTCTAAAAAAGGTGTTGAATCAAGTTTCTCTATCTCTTGGGTTTAATTTTTTTTCTTTTTGTTTTGGGTTTCGGGTTTATGTGTGTATGTGTATGTATTTCTTTTATTATGCTTTGTTCTGTTTTGTCTCTTAATGCACAGGCTACACTGGATGTTGTTTAACTGAAGAAACAAAGACGTCTGGATCTCTAAGTGCAAGAATGTACAAGAAGTTCTGAAACCACATGTCCAAGCTCCTAAAAGCAGAAAAGAAATACAGAAATTCAGAAACATCTTTATCTTCAGTGTTTTCTATTGTCTGGCATACATATTCCCCTTGCTGTAAATCACATTTCTGAAACTCCTAGCTCACCATGAAGTAGACTTCGGTACTGAATCCCAGATCTGTGAACTCCATTCACAAATGCAGGCCAAGTAACATGGAGTGGAGTGTGTATGTTTGGAAACAGAAATCCATATTCTGGCACTAAAGTAAAATCAGCTTGAGGCATCTGAACAATAAGAATATTGCCTCTAAAACCCCAGTTACCAAATGTATTTGTCTGCCCAACACAAGCAAATGAGTATACACAATTTTGATCACAGTCAAATGCATCCCTGAAAGCTGTGTTCTTATGACAGATTTAAATACAGTATGATGGACATCTTTTGCAAGTTTTAGCTCTTTGCTTGCCTTCTGCCTGCTAATACACCTCAACTAAAGCTACATTCTGAGCCTCTCAGCAAATTTCAAGAAGATGTAATTTCTTTCTTTTTCTCTTTTCCTTCACTCTTTTTTTTTTTTTTTGACAATAAAATATTTATCTCTTTCTTTCTTTCCCTCCAAATGGGAATCAGGTGAAATTAAATTTCAGTATGCAGTGCTGTTCTCTGGGCAGTGACATTTTACTACACAATGCATCACCAGCACAGGAACATCTGTATCTTATCCCTTTGAAGAACTAGGATTCCATACTCTCTGGTGAAGCATAGCATTTGTCCATAAACCAAGGCATTCACAAGGTATCAGATTTTAAATTCATAGCTCTCTGAAGATAAGGCAATTGCATTTTTTGTTCAATATTCCTGTAATTCCAAGGCCTGCCTGCACCATTATGGCAGCATGAATTTAGCAGGTAGTATATGAAAAATAGTTTGCACAAGTTAACTATTTATTTTCCTGATAGATATAAATACATAATAGATCTAGTGGCTGGATTTTGCTCACAATCATTTGGGATCATCTGTGTATTTCACATTCTTTAGTTACTTCTTAACAGTATGGCCAATGAAATTATCACACAGTGGAGAATTACAACATGAAAACAAGCTGCAAGCCATTATGTTTAGCTCAGAAGAGTTAAATCCACGTTTGGCTCATTTGCCTGTAATTTAGAGGTACATTCTTTTGATCTCTTAATCTTTGAATGGATCTGTTCAACTTCACCATGGGATTGAAGTGTTTCTTTTGCTATGATGTATTCTTAATTTCTATCTGAAATAGTTTGAGGTGCATGTTATAGTTTCCAAAATAAGTAAAGATTTTTGGTTCATTAGTGAAGTGTCACACTAATGTGTCAGAAAATTGAGAAGGAACTATGGACTTTGATAACAGATAGTCAGGTGTCTCAGATGCTACAGGATAATGAGTTTACCAAGGTGCTAAAGTGCAGATTTGAAAGGCCCCTGAATTTCCACTGCTGCCACTCAGTAATAGCATCTGAAACTCCCAGTGCTTCAATGAGGTCACCGGATACCCAGGACTTCTCAAAATGAAACCACAGCATTCATGTTCAAGAACTAAATTTTATTCACCTGTTTTAAAATATTTTTAAATATTAAAAAATCAGAAATTAAATATTTCAAAATTTCAAAATATTTAAAAATTAATTAGCAATTAATTGCTAATTTTCATGGCATGTTAGAGGTCTACAGCAAAAGCAGTATTTTTTAAAAATATCATTCTTACCCAGTATAGCATGGTTATATGCAAAAATAGTTTCACACAAGAAGAAAAGTTTTAATAAATTTTCCAAGATCCTTTAGCAATTTGAAATGCTCTTACTCAGATAATAATGTTCCTACCATCTCCTCCTGAGCTTCATGTAATGTACTTGTCTTTTTAATTTTCAATGACGTTCATATTGTGGAACTATTTTATGCAATTACAGGGATGATGTTGGTGAGTGGCCATTGAAGATATTAAAATGTGCTTCCATCTGGTTTCTGAATTAGAAGCATTGTTAAAAGAGGTCACAGGGCAAAATATGTAGATAAGCCAGATAGGAAGTTATGCAATTCATTGGTCAGTGGAGACAAAGGTGGCACTGACAAGTGAGCCTAGCAGAGTTTCAGGGGTTGCAAGGGGCATTTGAGGGATGGAGAAGAGGCAGCTTTGGAAACACCTCAGATCAGCCTTTCTCACCTGCAAGCAGATCTTTGTGTAGACAGAGACAGGCTCTCCATAGCAGCACTTGCTGGCAGGACACGGGACCACATGCATAAGCTGAAACAAGAGAAGTTCACACTGGGTTTAAGGGAAACCTTTTTTTCCACATGAGAACAGTCCAGCAGATGATCTCCTGACAATCCTTAGGACTTGAATTATCCCATGATACTATCAAAAGGTATGCCACCCTACTTTTAAGTCTTACAGACTCCAAAATCAGAAATGAATGTCCATTTCTTGAGGGAATTGTTTCTTTGTAACTGGACCATATCACCACAGCTGTTGGATGTAATTGTCAGTAGGAATACAGAATGTTCATTCTTTAATATGTTTTTCCCTTATATGATACTTCAGTGATTCTAAAATTTACCATAAATGCTATTTTCCCATTGAGTTTAGTGAAACCTTTTGCTGTTCAAGGAATGCAGCATCTATTCACTAGAATATTCATTCTGTGACAAATAGAATGTATTGTAGATAAAATGCAAGCAAATGAACAACAGTTTCTGTCTATATGAAGCAGTTAAAATTCAGTTTGAAACAGCTGTATTGTTCAGATTTGAAATTTATTTTTTTTTAAGGACTGACAATAATTCTCAAAGAGACAATAACTAGTACCAGCTAGATTGGTCAAGATAGCAAGGAAACAAAAAAAAAATCAAACCAAACCAAACCAAAACAAAAAAACTCCTAAGACAAGCCACTTGGAAAAATAATAGATAAAGCTGTGACAATTCGTTTATTAATCTCCCCAGCATTCTCCACTTACAGGCTCTGGTGGAACCTCAGCCTTAACTGAAAGGCACTTGCCAGTGTCAGCAACATAATAAGAAGCACCACACGGGCTGACAGGGCGAAGTCCAGTCAGGACCCACAGCAGAAACCCAAGCAAAACCCTTGCTTCCTATCAGGAAGAAAGGCCAGAGGCTGAAGTGTTTAGCTTCAGCATGTGTACAGCAAAGGTGGTCTAACATACAGAGCTAAGCTACAGTTTCACAGACACACTGCAAATTAGTAAACAGCTATTAACCTCACACTGAAAAAAAAAGACATGGTAGGGCTTAAGAACATTTCGGAGTAAATTTTACTGCTCCCACTCAACAACACCCCAGTTCTCTGCAGTAATGAACAAGTCAGAATGTTCCTTTCTGGAAAAAAAAAAAATCAGTGAGGGATTTTCCCTTTATTAGATTTATTTTTCTTTTATTTTTTTTCCTTCTTGCCTTTTTTCCCCCTTCTTGCCTTTTTTTTCCTAATGAGACATAGCAAATGGAAAATTGAGACAAATGAAGAAGCAATAGAAAAGTGTCACAGCAAGGTAAATGAAAAAAGAGGAGGGCAGAGTAAATCCACCAGGAAAAAGAGCAGAAGACCAAAAGTAAATAAAATTATGTTAAAAGGTCATATGTGAAGAACTACACACAAGAAGCCCATTTGAATCACACCCTCAGATGTACGAGCAATGCTGTGAAAGCTGAAGTGCCATCTACTGGTATATTTTGTGCTAACCCTGTTGCTTGGAGTCCACCATGGGACACATGAAATGGGAGATTCATGTTTTTCTCTGCCATTGACTTTTTGGTGACTGTGAGTAACAGAAATTGTGTTATAATCCCTCCACTGTAAAATGCAGATAATAAGATTTCATAACCTGTGTGCTTTCACAGGCTGAAAATTTCACTCTTTGAAATCTAGTGGTAGAATGTTCTGCAAGAGAAACTTTTGTGGCAGCATCTCCACATCGAAACTCAGCACTTCCGGAGATGTTAAAAAATGAAGTGGGAGACTCATAGGAAAAGGAGAACAGAAGACAGCAAAGGAAGAACAAAAGTGAAGAAGGTAAAGACCAGTAGGAGTTAAGGAGGGGTAGAATCAATAGAATACAGTGTAAGTGATTAATTGCTAAGGACAATACAATTTACACTGCAGTTTTAGCAAATGTGTATGTGTTGCTCCAGCTGCGGGAACAGTAGACTCTCCAGATCTTATTTCTGACACATAGTAACTGTGAACTCTATTATGTGCAAATAATAAATCTAAGCAGCACCTCCAACATATGAATGGCCAAGAAGAAGAGGGCCGTATTTTCAGAAGTGTTAGCACGTATTTGTCAACACCAAACTTAGCTAAATAGCACAAAAGAAGACTACAAGACAATAGTAACAAATACACAAAGCAGTACATGAGCTGGCAAGTAGATACACGGTATCTACTTTTTTAAGCCATGTTTAATAGGTAAGGCCCCTAGGGATGGCAGACAGCAAAGGGTCTTGTGCAGACTGGATGGGCTTGTTTTGCTGATGTATTTACTGGCTGGTATGTTAATTTTTTCAATGTGTTATAGAGCAGTTCCCAAGTTAGGGTCATGACCCCACTTGGGGCCCAAAAGCCTGGAAGTAAAAATGAAAGTGGGGTTATGACCCTGGAAGTAGGATGGCTAAGGAAAACTTTGGGAAGCACTGATGTCGTGCTACTAGGTGAGACCCCTATGTGGATGGTATGTTTAATAACTGCTGAGGGAAAAAGTTTTTAACAGTGCCTATATTTCTCAGTCTTAAGTCTCATTTCTGACTGATTTACTGCCAGATTCAAGTAAATGTCACAGGTACATTTGAGAATTAAATTCAGAATTTTGAGTACTACATCTTGAAAAGATCAGGTCCTTAACATAGCAAAGACATACCCACCATTTTCTTTAAAATATCCATTGATAGCTACAGTCCACAGATTAGAGCACTTCCCTCACAATCCTTGGCCAGAAGAAATCACACACACTTGTGCCATTTTTCAGGAGTGTGATCACTCTACCAGGTCATCATGGTAGGATGGAACCGAGTTTCTGAGTTTTGTCAAATTCTGCAATCTTACTAGGGCAGGTGGGAGTTGTCACCACCTGCATGATCTTTGGTCAAGCAACAGGTATGTTTGGCTATGAAAGAGTTGCTATGTTGAGAAAGCATACTGAATAGAAAGGGAGAGCTACTTTGAAGTCTGACACCATTCTTTAGAAGAAGTGGTACAGATACCTTCTTCAAGAACAGATCCTAAGCTTGAATTCAGCCTGTACTGTGAGGGTTGAAGGTTTAGTTACTAGCAGACATTCATCTAGTGCCATTTCAGGCACCATAGAATATCCTTTTTGGTCTCCATCTGCTGTACCCAAATGAGACAGTATTTCCATAGCTCCAGTGTAATTTCTTACACCCCAAAAGGAAGCTTGTGACACATTAATAAGTTTTAAATAGAACAAGATCCCTAAGTGAATTGAGCCCTTAGGCTCCTAGGTCATGTAAGTATTTCTGAAAAATCATGAAATGTAGACATAAAGAGTTGCATCTCCTTATTTCTCATGCTCTATGAACATTTATTCCAATCTAAAATTATTCTGTGCTATGACTGCAGCTTTCACAGTAGAGCTGGAGAATATTTCTGACTTTCACCTAGAGAAATATTTTGTAGTTAGTAATAGAACAATTGTGATATGCCACATGCTATTTCAGTAAATGAACAGGCATTAACAGCTGATTTTTGGCAGCAACATGTCTCTGTTTCTCATTTATAAGTAATTTGCATTGATCTATACCAGGATTAATTATTGATACAAATATTTCATCCATATTTTTTATGTCACAAGCAAGCAAAAATGCATGGCTGTGAATAAGCCACAGAATGGTTTATGAAGCCCACATTCCTCAGGGAGTATCAGATATCCACCTGGTGTCCCTGAGTGCTGGATTTCACATTTAGATCTCTGAATTAACAGATGTGTACAGTCACAAACAGGCAGAAAGCTCCTTCTTGATACTACATCTGAGGAGGCTCAGGAACATTGTTTATTTTAACAAAATTGTGGGGTATCTTGCAGAGTATCAAGAAATTTGTTCCAAATCTACTTATTTTGGAATGTTAGTAACCAGTACTCTGCATGGAGTTCAACTCCCAAGTTTTAGTTCACAAAACACATCTGAAAAAAGACAAGTGTACCTACTGTAACCAGTTTCCAAAGAGAAAACAACTACAGTTTTGAGCAGAAGTCCCTGAATCTGAAAAACATGCTCTTCTAATGTAAGCAACCCTATTAAAAATCACATTTTTCAAATTTTTGCCTGAACATTTTGGTACATCAGATACAAACATTTCAAATCAACCGAGGCAAACAAAATTTATAGAAGTTATTATTATAAAAAATGAAAAAGGGAGGTCTCAGAAAGAAGGAAATTGATTTAAAGCTTACCATATTTTAAAATACTACACATTTCAGATCCTTCCATTTGCTGTATTTGAAGTGGGGATTGTGAAACCACTTACAAGCTTTTTCTCCACAAGTATGAATACTAGAAATACAGGCTACTATGAAGCACAGACTTCTAAGCGATAATGTTATGCAAAAACCTGAGGATTGTATCAAACAAAACAAAAAGGAGTATTGAAAAACATGATAAAATTATAAGGGTCAGCAAGGCTGCTACCAAGCGGAGAAGACTTTATTTATTCAGAACCATTCTGTGTCTATGAAACTCAAGCCTTATCCGCATTTAAGAACACTTATTTTTATTAGTACCACATAGGGCAATCATTCCTCTCATCTAGAAATGGTAATCCTAGCTTAAACTTGTTTTAAAGGTGTATCTTTCTTCTGGCAGTGATGCAAGAGTCACATCTTCAGCAAGAATGTCAGCATACCTACATCTATGGAAAGGTGGTGTGAAGAAGAGTTATTTTGAAAAAAAAAAATATTAAAAGAATGGCACTGCTAGCAAACATAATCATGTCAGTAAAGTGTATTAAGGTGTTAGGTATAGACCAGACTTAAATACATTATTTTCTGAAGAACCACAGAAACCAAGTTGTCATTTAGAATTTGATTTTTCACAGGAGCAAGTAGCCACAGACGCTTATAAAGTTTTAATGGGTGTTTTTCAGTGCAGTAGCAAATCATATAAGAACAGATCAAATGATCTTTTATTATAGTCTTGTAAAATATTCAAGAGCATGTATCAAGCCCAGACCCTATGTTCTCATTCTTTGTTCCAATGATGGTAAATAAAACAAAAAAACCCTCATAATATTTTGACATATGAGATCCCCAGAAGAAGAGTTGAATATGTCTGTCACTGAAATTTTAATCTTTTCTAACGAAAAGCAAACTATTTAAAGTCAGTTTTTCAACAACTTATGGAAAAATGCTTGCACAAACTATTTGGATATTGAAACCAAATGAATATCATTACTTGCACACACAGTCACTATGTGTTGTCTGTCTCAGGCAGATTGGCTACACTGTAATGTGCACTGAATCCTCAAAGCTTCCTTGGGTTGTACAAAACCTGTAGATCACAGATGATATCTTTGTTTAAAGCCTCCAGTGGGGGAACAAGTGGCTCAACAAAGTAGAGGGCATGTAACAACTGTTGCTCATGAGGAAGGTTTCGCAGACCCAATTTTTTCCTCTCCCCAGGTTATAGAGCAGCACTGCTGCCAAAAAGCAAATCTAGGCTGGGGAAGAAGGTGATTTTTGCCCTTCCACCCCTTCTGTGAAGGCAAGTATCTCTAAGCTACTGAGTGCAGTACAGAGAGCTGGGCTACGGCATAAGGTACAGAGCTAGAAAGGGATCCTGGATAGTTACCTAAGATTGACAGGGATACAATTAATTTTTCTGATAACACTGTACTGATAAGCTCAGCAGAGTCACAGCATGGGTGTGTGAGAGTAGCATGAAATGGTTATCAAGGTTCCTGGCATAGTTTTGGCTCAGGCCAGTTACCTCTCTTCCACAATTCAAAGTTGTATTTCAAGGATTCGCACAGGCCAAGGATCAACAAGAATTTAAGCAGGAGGGCAAAAGAGCTAGCCCTATGGACACAGGGCTTGCCATCCCAGTTAGCTTCAGGAACAAAGAATAATCCTTAGTCCATTTTATTCATTAATACAGACACAACCTTCAAGTCAGGTTTACACAGTGTCTGTGTGAAACACCTTATTTATATGGTTCTAGAAATTACTTGTATAACTTGCAAGTGATGGAATGACATAAGACAAAGCCACAAATGAGCTGTGCATGATACTCATCTTAATTCTCCAGTGAAGGCATGCATGTATCAACCTGTCTATGTTCCTTACTACTTTAAATATATCACCAAGATTTTTCTTGGAGAATCAGGAAAGAGAGAGAGCAGTTTAAGTGAATATACTTAATTAATATCTTAATATGCAAATAGTGTACAAGCAAGACACTAATAACAGAAAACGGGCATGTTATTAAAATACTCAGGAAAAAATGGATTGATTTCAGTAACTTGAGTGAACTTCACAATCTGTGTTTCTGAATAGGAGAAATGCCAGATTTGGAATAAGTAGTTGCCTTATGGAATCTTGGCGTTTTCTCCTGCTCAGAAATGCAAACTCTGAAGTTCAACTGAGCTATGCAAATCATCTTGTCTTATGCTCCTCTTATTAAGCAATTCTGTCTTGATATTCTGAGTAATGAACTACATAATACAGTCTCAATGGTGCATGGAATCAACATGTTACTCCAAGAGCAAAGACACTCTCAGTAAAAAATTGCATAGAATAATTTCTTTCATTCTTAAATTAAAGAGCTACTGTCAGCACAAACATAACTAGGCAGATTGAAGCAAGGAATGAGAAGGAATTAAGTGCTATTGGACACACCTCGTGGGTTCTTTGTATTACTAGGAATATCCCAGGTGCACAGCTCAGCCTGAGATGTTATCTAAACTATGGGACGTGGGCAGATAATTCACATTTCCTTTCTTCTATGTCACTGATCTGTCTGTATGAGAACAAGTTATCTAACCTACTGAAAAAAAATAAATCATGAAGCTCTGCTTTAGAAAGGATCACAGAATTCTTTCAATGTTAAAGCAAATATCAAAATACATTAGCAAAAGACAGAAAAAAACAAAAAGAAAGAATGCATGACAATAAGTCATTAAAATAGCCAGATGGACTACTAGTCCTAGGATACAAATAAGAGGAGTTAAATCACAGATGCTTATGTGCCTTTTTTATTCTTTTTAAATCCAGAAAGGTTATTTTACAGGGAATTAATTAAATGCTATCTGCTTGTAGCATCCTCATGGAGAAAACGTGCTCTAGTTTTCCGGAGGTAACTAAGAAGAGTCAAGGCTATTACCTTCATATTTCAGAGCAGTATGATAACTCCATTGGTTCCATTAGAATTTTACACACTTAGTTAGCTGGTACTAGTTGATTCATTGAGGTGAAAAAAAACCCAAACAAAACAGAAAGTAGTGACACTACAGCTTCTGAGCCTTCACTTCAATGCCAACTGGAGAAATCTGCACCTAATTTGAGCATCCAGATTAGCCCAGGAGCTCAATGCAGTAATACTCCTACAATTTTAAGAGCTGTGCTCCTTTTTGTGTGTGCAAAGTCTTGGGTTCTTCTGAAGATCCATTTTTTTCCCCTTACAATATGATGAGCTCTCTAATTTTTTTATTAGAAGAGCATTCTGTCTTGGGCAGAATCTCAAGAGATTGGGCAGAGAGTCTCAGACAGCCACCAGTACTTTTATGATTCTAACATAGATTTTCAGTGCAAAGGATGTGTGCTATCCGCCTTGGTAAAAGTGAAATCAAGACTTTAGCAACCTAAAGGTAAGCAGTGAGAAAGGCACAAGAAAACTACAAAATAGTGACTGTTGCACTTCTGAGGCTAATTTTAGCAGGGCGATCTGCTAAGATTCAGTAATTAATCCATCAGACCTAATTGCAACTAAAGACATCTGTCAAGAAATGATCTTGTTATCATCTGAAAATTAAATTTTGATCTAACTTTCTAGGTCTATGCATAGAGAAAGAAAAGACTTTTCTGTTTTCCTGCTGAGATAAGAATTTATGGGCCAAAAATTTTTTTACATCATCTCTACTTCCATCAAGATATGGAAGTAGACTGCTTGTACACACTTAGTGTGTCAATTAGTGCTTTACCAGGGAAATCACATACATCCCTAGAAATGATGTCCTTTAAACAAAATAAAATGTAACACATATGTAAAAAAATATACATAAAATTAAGACTAAATAGGTGGAAGTTCTGAAAGATTACAGTAACTATCTTGCTATTTAACAGGGACCATTTTTTGTAGTATTTTGCAGTCATAATTCATAAACCTATAGGGTTTTAGTCACTGTAGAAGTTTGCAAGAGGTCTTCAAGTAATCTTTGGACAGGTTACATGGTAATTGTATTCTAATTCTGGAAACCTACCATTAGGATCTGGTGATACGGACATCAGGTGTCCAGGATGCTACAAATATTTAGGTAGGATGATATGGAAATACAAAGGACCTTTTGTGATTTCTTTGTACTGACTCCTCTCCACCTACTTTTGCTATAAAAAGGAGGATGACCTATGCCAGAAAAAAGCAAGACTTGGTGAGTTGTCAAAAAGGGAATGAATAACACGAAAACAAGAACAAAATTGGACTAGGCTAGAATCAACTTCCAATAAAAACATTCCCTAGGAAGTCTGAGTTTGGAGCTTATTTTTGCATGAAAGTATTTAAACTTTGACTGACATTTACAGTTTTAGACATTCCAATGCTGTATTTTTCCATTAGTAAGCAACTTTAGTTTCTGACATACGTATTTCAGGTGGTTGACATAGCAAACGGCAGAAATGAATGCCATTCTGGGAAAACTCTAGCTTGTAATTCTTGGTGTTAAAGACTTGGAAAGAAAAGCTTCAGGTTCCATGAGGCTGCCCTATAGATAAGATTAATATCTATAATGACAACCTCTGATCAGACACAGCATTGCATCTATATGAAAAAAACCAATATATTTTCACATAAAAAAATGAAACAGAGATAACCCACTTGGGCATCAGCAAAAATTATGTTATGAAACCATAAAGGAAAGTCTTAGTTATGCTAGAAGAAAGTGGTGGGGATTATCGGAAGAATGATAAGGCAGGCAAAAAAAAAAAAAAAAAAGTCTAAAAAGAGGAAAAATGAGATAAAAACAAGTGGTCCTGAGAAATTAAGTGTCCCATCAGAGTGTTTCTTAAACATATTGTTTAATATATTTGTCAACTTTACCTTGAAACAAAATCCAAGTATACACATATTGATAGCAAACATTAGGATACATGCTAGTAGTAGAGATTAAGACACAGATACAACCTGGAAAGAACTATAGGACAATGATTAATTCCCTAGTTACAACAGAAAAAAGAATGAGATTCCAGACTGAGGAACAACCAAACATGATACAAGACAACAGCGTGATATGAACAAACATCAAGTCAAACACAAATCTATGACAGGATAGAAAGAGCACTGAAGCTCTCAAACAGATTTCCATAAGGAGCAATGGGGCAAAATTAGCCCAGATCATCTTAAGACGGAAGGTTATATGTTGCCTAAAATATGAGGAGATAGGGTGTGCTAAAAGATCCCTTTCAGACCCTATATATTCTTGGTTAAAAAGACCAAAACACTTCGCCACTATTTCTAGAAATATAATTTACAAGCACAATAACCTGCATTCACCAACTTCTTATAAAAATTTATTTTCTTGCTCCAGTTCTTCAAGTTGAGAAGCTTTCAGTGCAAAACCTTTAAAGCATTCATGAAAAAAATTTGAATACAGAAATCCAGGTTATGATAGAAAGTTTTTAACCTGATGAGACAACAGTCAAACCAGAATAAATAAAGGAAAGAAACATGGGCTTTGCCTTTGTGGAGAGACCATATAGACTGCAGGATGTGGTGAAGAAGAAGGTCATAAAGATAATTATTCAATGCAAAATTCAAAGCAATTTATATAGGCTTACCTGAAATTTCCCCTATTTTTGTAGCAAACCAGTAACATTTAAACAAATTTTAGTATCAGTGTTGAAAATTCTGGAGTTTTGCTGGATATATAATTTTCCTGTTGGCAAATCAAACATTGCTCATTATAAAACTAGAGAAATTGCAAATATTGTGTACAGACTTCATAACTTGGACATTTTTCAAGAAATATCCCTAGAAACTGAAATTCAAAAGCAAGTAAAAACAAGTTGCAACACTGTTGCTTGTGCTCTTAAAGACAGAAAACTAGTAAAAGGGAAAATTCCTTCTCAATGTTTACTGTACTTCAGGATTCTAGTTGTCTTCTGAAGTGCAGATTTCAAGTTTTTCAATTAAGGAGATACTTCAAGTCACTGCAAAAGTTTGCATTGGTTTTATCCAAGAAGAAAAATACAACAAGATTTATTTGAAGCTTCTTCTGAAAGTTATACTTCTTTTTTTTTTTTTATTTTTTCTTAGTTGTTTGAGGGTGGTTTTTAGAGTTCATTGGAATTGAAGGCCTCAATTCAGTGAAATATATTACAACATTCCAAATTTCTTTAGGGCCATGAATATCTCAATTGAATGCATGAAGGACTCTACATAATATCAATATTAAAATTAGATCTGGGTTTTAAACATGTATGAGTCAATGTTACAAAGTTTTTGCACTAAAATCTGCTCAAAATGCATTTGGTTTTGAGTATAGTATTATAAAGTAGCAATACATCGAGTATCTAAACACGGACCTAAAGAATTCCCTTTAAATTGTCTGAATCCGTCAGATAATACTTATACAGTTGTTACATACCTTAACAAAAAATACTCTTTGTGAATAAATTCTTTTGCCATTTCTAAGATTCATCAGAGATATGAGATATAAGACGAAATTTATGCTCCCAGAAAATGTTGTTAATGTCTTAAATTTTTTTTTGAGAACTCTCTAGATCACAAAGATCCATTGGAAAACCTTTATTATTATGTCCCTTTTGTTCATAAATGTACTCTGTTATTTCATCTTGTCCTCTCTTTTCAGAACAACTATCCTCTTTTGCAAAGAGGAAAAGCCTAAAAGTACTTTCCTCCAGTGAATTCCAGGAAAAGAGGGCAAGAAATAAAAGAAGTATGGATTCACAAGGCATTAAAATGAAATCACATGGAAACATGGGCAGGGAATTTGAGCAGGAAAAGTACTGTTTAAAAATTAGTTTTTATGTCTTAATGTGGATTGTTAGGAACACTGCAAAAGTTCTGAAAACTCTTAATTCAATGCTGCTACAAAGCTAATATTCTGAAAAAGCTGAACAACATTTATGTATCAGACTGGCTCCTCCTAGAATGACAGCCTGGAAAATACACATTGTGACCTAAATCTGAACCAACAAAAGACTCTGAAGAAGACTTATTGTATCTGTCATTTTAGACACAATTTCTGTGATCACTGGCATGTACATGTATACAGGGAATTTATTACCCTCTTGTAATATTACTACCCTTCACTTCTTATGAAGAAAATAGAAAATGAGAAAGAGGAAGGGTCTCCCCTGTCTCACATGGCAAGTAAAGTACAAAGAAAGAAATATGAGAACATAGTAGCATTTAGCCTGTTGTTTATGAGATGGGGGGGGGGGAAAATAAATTACATTACAGTATTAGTTTTCTGTCTGCTTTTCCACTGCACTTCAATGATGTAAAATGGAAAATATATGAGAAAAGTAGTCTGAAAGAAGGGGTTTTTCAATTACACTTTCAAAATTGACATGAAGAATACACAGAAACAACAGGGATCACAAGTATTTTTTATGAAATCTCTCTCATTTAAACTTGTTTCTGCTTTCTTCATGGAATGAGATAATCTCTCTGAAATTAATTAAAAAAAAATACTCAAAAAAAGGTAACTGCTAATGTAAGGCTTAGAGGCCAGAAAAAAATGTGCAAAGAAAGGCAAGGAAATACATAAAATTAGAAAAGGACCAAGAAGAGGTAATTTCACAAGACAGTTAATCTATCAAACACTTAACTGGTTCACTTCAGATCAGGAGGAGAAAAAGTAATGATCATACAGCCGTTTGTATGAAAGAGCCTTGCTTTCACAACACAAGGATGAGCTAGATCCTTTTCAATTTAATCTTGACATGTTTATATCTGAGTCAAAAGGCAAAAGTATGAATGACTTTGCTATTTTTATTAGTTAAAATTAAACTCACCAGGAACACTGAACTGTGGGGTGGAAAAGACCTATTTGTGTCTAAAAGATTCTGTTTCAGATGAAATAGGAATTTATTTCTGTGGTTTTTCCTTGTGTTGCAATACAACTGTCTTTGGTGAAAACCAAATCTGATATTATATTAAAGCCACAACAATTTAGTCAAGAAAATGTCATAGAAAATTGAATAAAAAGTGACCCCAAATTAAAAAAAGGACTACATAAACTATTTTCTATTACAATTATACGCTCAGGGGATTGTTTTAATTTAAATTATTTATTGCAAAATAATAGTTCATTTTCATTTGCAAGGGAACTGATGTCACTTTTGCTTTGCACTTTCTTATTGGATGTAAGTCGTCTGTTCCTCGGTAGCCTGTCCTGCAGCTGAGCGGCTGATAGTGGCAAGTATAATAATATGCATAACCTTTTAGTGGCAAAATCCCACTCTTACCAGATGTTTAAACAGGCCTGCAAAAAAATTTATCATTTCACTTTAAGATGTTAGTGTTTGACTTGGTAACACATCAAGCTATCCTCTTCAAAATCAAGATCATAACTATTTCTTCTAAGTAGAAATATTGTGGCATTTGTAATCCTAATCTTATTTAATTAGGTGATGCAAAATAGTGAAATTACTAATTTACAGCAGTGTTCAGACTTGTCAAGACAAAATGTGGTATGCAATAGAAATTGCATGACTACCAGAATGATAATCTTGTAATTAACTGTGTACGCTACTAGTGACAAAACAGAGCTCAGGCCTTTAGATCAAATATATGCAAGCAGACAACCTTTTTCAGAACTTCATTTTTTGTGATTAGTTTTATACAGGGTATAGTATCATAGCAAGCAGAAAAATAATTCGCATCGCTGGTGTCACTGTGATTTAACCAGTCAAAAAGAGTTTACACAAAGTCACTTAGACAAGAAAAGAGAGAAATATTGTGATAAGCAATCAGGTGCTTTAATTCATAAAAATAACAGCACATTTGGTCAAACTGTGGTGGGCAAGGTAAAGTTACCATTGCCAAGCAGTTGTATCAAAAAAAAAATAAATTTCTACAGCACATAACCTGACTGGGGGTTATTTTAAGGAGGGTATACTGTTCCTTCACCAGTGTACTGAG
Source organism: Cephalopterus ornatus (assembly GCA_013396775.1). NCBI lineage: Eukaryota > Metazoa > Chordata > Aves > Passeriformes > Cotingidae > Cephalopterus > Cephalopterus ornatus. Next base: position 23,095 of record VZRE01007780.1, read on the forward strand.
TAATATCAGCACTTTCTTTAGCATATTCTCTTATAAGCACTCAGATTTTTATTTTCTGGACATTTTCTAAATAATCTTTCTAGAAAATATTCTGCCAATATATATTTCGCTAACCATGGAAACAGAATCATTAATCCTCAATGAATTCCAACAGCTGTTTTAAAGAAACCATATTCTTTTCCTGGCATCACAATCCTTTTTGCAGAAACTAATTGTGTCACCAAAATCAACCTTCCTGGTGCAGTTAACATACTGATGATCACAATCAAAATTTAAAGTACTATATGGCATACTGCATTATAGTAGAAGATTTTTTTGTCTTTCATCCAAATACAGAAGGTGCAGAAATATATATGTGGTCTCTTCCAGATCCAGCATGCCAGTGCATAAGGCAGACAGATACAAAACTTGTATTTCCTTATACAAAGTACTCAGAATCGAAGCAAGTATAACCCAACCGGGTTGTTGCCTTCCTTTTGCAATCTCTTGATTTCAGATTCCAGTTGCTATATCTTTCATTTCTGTATGGACAGTTACAGATACTGCAACTTTTTGGCAGCTCTTGTGAATCTTAGACTCTCAAGCTGTGCACTTAAGAGAAAACTTAATTTTCATTTTACAATGAAGATCCAAAATAATGTACATGGTTATGCAGGATAATTTGAATATGAAAAGTGAGTAAACCAAAAAGACACAAATGTCTGCAGGCAACCTATCTTTTTATTTTTATTTAACAAACTCATTACATTTGAGGCCCACTTCTCATTTCTGAACAACCAGTTTTCAATGGTAGGTATGTGAAAAATGCACCTATCCTCACATAAGCTATAGATACCATGGTCAGTATTTTGACCTGGGGATTTCCATGGCAGGGGGATCCTGAAGCTGCACAGCACTGAATATATACTGCCCTTTCCCAGATGATGGTAGACAGGGGAGCTGATTGGGATATGGTGGTAGCATGAAAGCCTGAACACCAGCATGCTTAGAGCTACATGTGCACTCTGGAGAACAGCACAAAGACAGAAGTAGTGCTTTCTTCAGTCTGGTCAAGAAAACAGGTGTACAAGAGCAAATGATGTACAGATTGCTGCAGTCAGGAGAAAAAGAAAGAGCACTCCTTAAAATGTCTTGCAAATTTTATGGCACAGCAGCTTGATCCCCAGCCTTGTATGTACTTCTGAACTGCAGACGTCTGGGGTCCAATCTTTGCTTCAGTTTGTATGGTGTGGACACAAGCATTTGGCCTTGAAAGTCTTGTTTATAGAAAAGAGAGGTGGGGCTTATTCAAGATTTAGGACAATAGTTTAAAAAATCCCACACAATACCTAACCAGCTTGTGGTTTATACTACACACAGAATATCATCAAACTCATCCAAATGTTGAAAGAACTCTTTTGAGTAGGAAAAACTTTAATGTTCAAGGATATTACTTAAGATAAGAACGTCAGTGTAGAAGACTGAATGTCTTCCTTGCCTCCAGTGTCCTTAGAAGCATCTTGTAGTGGTAACTATGAAGGTCTATTTTCATGCTAACGTGAAAGGACCTCAGCCTGATCTAGCATTGCACTGTTAATATATTTCTGTTTTATATTTCAGTTTTCATAAGGCTAAAACAAATTCTTTTCAAATATATTTTACTGGATTACACCATTGCTTCATTAAAATACATTTTTATTACATATTTTCAATGATTTCCTGCTAATCTCTCAAAAAAAATTAAGAAGCCTCTTCCTTCAGTGAAACTGGAGTCATTTAGTATCTATCTGTAGCTGATGCCATTCAAAAAATAAGCAAGCTGAAGATAAGAGACAATTTGAAGTGATAAAATTTCTCACAAAGAGCAGTGGTACTCTGCACACCACCTCTTATGAAAACTGACTACAGAATGAGTTTAGGCAGCCAAGAAAAATTCAGATCAGTGAGAGAAGAGCTTCAAATTGCACAGAGCAAAGAAAAGAAAGTCACTAATTAGACAAAAAATGTTGGTTTCAAGACAATTGTATACCTTTAAGTAAATTAATAATTAACCAAGTAACCTTTCTCAGAATTTATTTTCATAAAATTTTAAATGTATGTATTTATTTTAGCTTACCGATGATTCCCGTTTTATAGTGAATTAGGATCCTTTATGTGTAAATGTAAATCTTATAGATATATGGGATATATAGAGTATAAATAGATATAAAACTAAATAGAATATAGAACTAGAGTACACTTATATAGAATACATATTCCATAGATATAAATAAATCACTACTGTTCAGCTATATATCAAGAAACATTTCTTAATTTTGAATAAAAGGGAAATAGAGTTCAGAAAACTGGTACTTCTACTGCACTACATACCATTATATAATATAGTGTTTCCAGCAATATTATAGAATGGTGATTTTAAATTCTTTTATTCCATTTTAAGTAGTTTAGGTGGGTTTTTTTATTCTAACTACCATGCATTATTTCACAAAGCTCCTAAATTCTCATCATCTGAATTTAGGGTTCAAAAACTATGCAAAATGTCTGTTATAGATTTCTATAATGGTTGGTGACAGAGAAGTCTTTTTTTTTCTTCAGCATGAACTGTAAGGCTAAGGACCAGCTGAAGTCTTACTCTGTCAACACGGGAGGGAAACATTTCCTGAAATCTTAATTTTTCCAGGAACCTCAGGAAAAGCTAAGAAAGAAGAATGTCTATCATTATCAATCAAGGAGTGTCTGACCTGGATAGCTTAAAGGGCTAGAATCTCTAAGAATTGTTCTCCTTTTACTATTCTAAGACTCTTCCACTAACAACAACCTAGGATCTTTCAAAAATTGTATGAGAAAGCAGATGGCTATAAAAATTCAAAGACTACAATCTGCTTTACCTCCAGTTTTGTTTGGGTATGGGTTTTTTTGTTGGTGGGGTTTGTGTTTGTTTGGTTGTTTTTTTTTTTTTTTTTTAAGAGAGAAAGAAGACATAGAGATTACCCTACAGATGTTAATAATTGTCTGGGGTGGGAGTCGGGGAACAGGGAGGCTGGCTTCTAAGTAAACAATGCAAAAAAAGACAAAGAGGTCCCTGCTGATGTACAACAATAAAAGCAGTTTTCTCAGCAGTGTCAGCTTAGCAAGCCTGAGGGTCTGTATTTTAAATCCCAGTGGCCTGACGTCACTCACCCTGATGGTGTGTGTGAAGGAAGCTATCTCTCTGCAATGACCGACCTGAAAAGTGTTTTCAAAGCCCAGTGGGCTAATGTTACTCACACCGACGGTAGATGGTGGGATCTCTCAGGGTGGCAGCCTGGGGGAAGTGAGCTGCAACACCAGCAGCCGACCATCACTCACTCTGATGGCAGGGGGTCAGCTGGGATTCTTTGGTGGCCTCCCGGGCAATAGTTAAAAAGAAGATTTTGGTTCACATGTCAATGTCTAACTTGAAAGCAGTGAGTATAAAAAGTGATTTTTTTTTTTAAATTGTGTTTCACCAGTGGCAGTAATGCAGCCAGGAAGGGGAGTTTCCCTGTGAGGGCGTTTGATTGCATGTGAAGCTTACAATGGCGCTGGCTATGCCTGGTTTTAATTTTTTTTTCCTGTATGAGCTGAAATATTTTCTTCCCCCGTACCAAAGGGGGGTTGGGGGGTGGAAATTAAATCCAGACAGCTCCAACGGCACTTTACATTTCATATGCAATCAGACTTTGAGAATATCCTCAGTTACCTTACCAACCTGCCTGCCATATAGAGAATGTAAATAAGTACTGAAACCCCAAAACATCAGGTTCTTATCTTTTAACAGAGAAACCTATATTTGGGGCAAATTCTGCCATTAAATTTGCCCTGACACCAAAAGCATGGTAAGGTTTGCAAAGGACTACATAGGAGTAGTCTCTGTCCCACTGCAAATACTAAAAAGAAACCTGCAAACATAAGTGCAGCTGATATTTCATCAGTAAAATAAATTATTTTTGACAGAATAAAGCCAAAAGAATCACTACTTACAGAGGAAGCTCTTTTCAAAGATAAACTTTTCAAAATAAAATTTTCAAACTAAAACATAGTATTTTAAAAACTAAATTTCGGTCCTATGAGAGTTAATTAATGTGAATAACTTCGGGTATGCTAAGCTGTCATGCTTAGATGTCTCAACAGTCAGAACCTGAGAGATATTCAACACTGAAATTATAGTTTCTGTATGTAAAATCAGTGCAACCAACAAGCAAAATGGAACTGGGAATACATGCAGCCATAGCCAGTATAATCAGCTCTCTTGTATGTTGTATCCCTTTTCTACCAGTTCTTCACTGTATTAGACTGTTGAGATCACTGAGAGTCATGCTATTGTTTCCTACATAGTTCCTCTATGCCACCCAGAAGAAAACAAACTAATTCAAAGCAACAATACATTAAGGAATAGCTCCAGAGTTCTGCTTTTCACTGCTAACTGCAGTTTATTTGAGACTATGAATTTATTTGTACCAGAATTGATTTGCTTGGGCAAGGAGAAAAACTGTGCAACTTCAGTCCTGCAGAAAAAAGTAAAAGGTTAAATTTTCTTCTCCAATTCTCACATATGTGAAGAAAGACCATGACTCTAACTCTCCATAGTTAAGCTAATAAACTTTCTCATAGAGTGAGACAATAGGAACTGTGAGCATACTGTACAGCACAATAAGTGTTGGCACATGAACTATTTCAGTCTTGAGGGACAGTGTTTCACAGTATATCAGTGACAGAAGATCAGTTTGCAGCCAGAATCATGAATGAAAAGTTTAAGCCTTTGTGAAAGTATTGACTTAGAATGATACTTTTGCTGTCACCTCAAAAATTGATGCATTGAAATATTTTGGGGAATATGGCATTTAACACTTCATTTTCTAAAACTGCTGTGCACACAAATTCATTAGTTTAACCTAAGACATGACATTTAAAAAAGCTGTTGTATTATATGGGTGAATACATTTACACAAATTTAAGCCAATCAGATAAAACAGTATACATTCAGCCTACGCAGGAGTATTTCACAGGTCTTCTTATAAACTCGGGGAAGTAGTGGGAGACAGAAAAATTCATGTCTCTCCCTTTCTCAGGCACCAGACTGCAAGGGACTGTTGGTGCATATTAATTTCACAGTAAACTATGTGCTTGGAATTGTCACAAATGCTGTCTCTGGAGAGCTATGGTTATTTGTCTCGTAATAGTCTCTCATGATTTTGTGACTACTATACAATAATACTTCATCAACAAATGCTATGGTTACTTTCAAATTAGTAAACAAACAGTCTAAGGATCCTTTTGTACCACTGATGCAGCTCAGCTTACGTGGCACCGCTCACATCCATGGAGCTAAACTCTTTCTCGTCTTTTTCCCTACTCCAAAAAAACAACCTAAAACACAGAATGGCCTCATCCACACGGCTTATTAGGAACAGTCCCAGGCCCACGCTCGTTCCCAGACTGTGCTCAGACATTGTTTGGGATGGTGCTAATTGGTCAGGGTCAAAACGGTTCCAGGGACTGTGCTAGCAATTAGCAGCACATTCACTTACACACATACTTGAGCCCATAAGCCGTGATCTAGCAAAGGACCATCCTGTCTCTGCTGCCAAAGGCAAATCCTGATTTTGGCACCCTCCTTTGACAGATTCAGTTAATAAGGTGGCATCTTCAAATTCCGTGGGCTACCTCTGTGCTCCCCCCACCCCGACAAGAGGTAGCAGGGAGAGCAGAAGTTAAAGAAATGGGTCATGTGAAGCATGTGAGCCTTCACGTGCTGCCCAAACCACTGACACCATCTCTGACAGTGGAAGACACAGATACAAAGCTGGATCTACCCAAAAGATCTTCAGCTGAGCTACAATAATCTGCCAGCTGATACACAGTAGAAAGACACAGACAATTTACCTCTGTTTACAATAGAGCCCTCAAGGACAACCGGCCTCACCAAACCACTGGTGCTTTTGAACAGCTATAAAATGCTCCTCTGCTTCCAGAAATGACAGAACATTGCTCCTAGCTAAAGCACCACAAAAGAGAAAAGTTTGGATTAGATGAAGGAAATCTGAGTTGGTGTGAATGCTGTCATCACTCACGCACTGGACGAAGATTTTAGACGAGAGAGAAAAATTAATGAATTTTGTGAGATGCAGATATTCTCACTATGTCTTATCTGCATGTGACTGAAGTTCTGGTATTAGATAACATGCATCTGATAACTGATACAGTTGGAAAAAAAAAAAACACAGACAACTTTGGGAAACAGTTTTTCAACTCTTTCTCTCAAACTCCCTGGAGAAAAACTGGTAAGTTCAAAAGTTTGGGGTATTTTGCCACCTGCACTTAACAAAAGACACCCCAAATCCCATATAAACCGTTTCAAATTCATCACTGCTACAAGATTACCTCTGCTGTCTGTCTTACTATATCTGACTTTGAACATATTCACTAATGATTGAAAAATTAATTTTAAATGGTCCTGTCTGTAAAGCCCACCAAATTTGTAAATCACTGTCATTATTGGGTTTCTGTATTATGCTGCCCAGACAGATTTTTCACTTTCCTTCTTTTTCTGCAGCACTGTTGTTGTTTTGAAAGGGAGAAGAAGTATATACTTTCATTTTCCCACAATTCAGAAATATTCAATGGGAAGAAAGCATAGAATATTACATTTTTCAGAGTGGAAAGCTTGAATAGGATGACTAGCAGTTGCCTAATAAAAAGACTATGAAATAATGGCTCTAGGTCTGGCATGTCACTAAAATTATATAATACAAGGCTGTTGCTTGTTTGTTCTCATAGGAAACTAATGCTCTGTTTGTTTGATACTGTCGAAGACATTTGCTTTAAGTTTGTTTAGAGTTTCATTAGAACTATTTTTCCATCTTCTTTTATTTAGGGCATGAAAATTCTGAATTTACTTGCTTGTGCAGAATTTTTGTATCTGACCCTGTCAAACCATTCTGTCAAAATTGAGCATAAGACTGGCTTCTCCTGGAGGAACACATAAACAGTTAGTCAGAACCAACAGGGTTTTCCTCCAGTAGGAATGACATCACTTTTTTTCCTTTCTTTAACAAACTTCTAAATAATTTTTCAGTTTTTCAGTAAAACTAAAGATGAAACTTTCTCCAAGTTTTTTTTTTTTTTCAAAATGTCATCGGATTTTTAAGATAAAAAGAATTAGAATAATTTTGGGGATACTATCTTTTTTCACCCCCAGAACCAAAACCTTTTCAGTACTTCACAATGTTGTAGATCCTACTGTCACACCATGTGTTTTTGCAAACACCATTTGAGCTTTTGGCACTGAACATAGCCATACTTGGCTCTTGATTTATAGCAACCTCTCTTCTTTAACCATGTACACAGCACTGTAATTCTTCCAGGGCATAAGTACTGTTATTTACTTCCTGTTCATGGTTAATGTATTAAAAATACAACTCTAAGAGACATGGGATCTTGCCAGCCTTCCTTGTTGGAATATAGAAAGTAAGGCTTGAATTGTTTTCAAAACAGAACAGACCTCCTAAAAGTACCACCGTATGTTAGAGACTAAGAAGTATGTTAAAAACAGGCACAAGATGATGTACCAACACTTCCGTGTCTTTCTACAGATTGCACCATTTTGTCTGTGAAAAATAATAGAAAAGAATGGGGCCAGAAACACCTGTCCCCCCGTCCTGTGCCCATGCAGGAGGTCTCCAGGCCCTGGGGACACCCATGCCCAGGGGTCACCAGCCAGCCCAGACACCTGCCCTCCCTTGGGCTTGTCCTCTGCCATCGAGACCCATAGAACGATAGAACTAATTATTAAGAGGTTGGAATGGACCCTAAAGATCATTTAGTCCCAATCCCCCTACCACGGGCAGGGACACCTCCCATCAGACCAGGTTGCTCAAGGCTTTATCCAGTCTAGTCTTGAACAGGTTGGGGCACTCACGACTTCCCTGGGCAACCTGTTCCCGTGTCTCACCACCCTCACAGTAAAGAGTTTCTTCCTAACATATAACTTAAATTTCCCCTCTTTCAGTGTGTACCGATAAAGAAGACGGTGTTACAACCAAAGCTGCCACAAAATGTTTCTGGCACAAACGTGTGGCTGAAGAAAAGAGGCGTCTATGCCTCAAACGCATAAACGGCTCCTCCCAGGGCCTCCGGGTATCAGGCCTGCCCTCCCTCCGTGCCAGCAGCCCCTATCGCTCCAGTCTCTGCCCAACCGTTTCTCCATGTCTCCCCGTCCCTGTCCCCTTCCCTGCCCGCCTCTGCCACCGCCTCTTTC
>VZRE01007783.1:0-15846 GCA_013396775.1 Cephalopterus ornatus
TGGGAGGAGCTGTTGACTCCCTTGAAGGACAGAAGGCCCTGCAAAGAGACCTTGACAAACGAGAGGACTGGGCAGTCACCAATCATAGGAAGTTCAAAAAGAGAAAGTACCAGATTTCTGCACCTGGGATGAGTCAATCATACAGGCTGGGGAATGGGATACTGGAAAGCAGTGCCATGGAAAGGGACCTGGCGGTCCTGGTCAATGGCAAGTTGAACATGAGTCAGCAGTGCNGAGTCAGCAGTGCCCTGGAAGCCAGGAGGGCCGACTGTGTCCTGGGGGGCATCAGGCAAAGTATCGCCAGCCAGGCGAGGAAGGTGATCATCCCACTCTGCTCTGCACTGGTGCAGCCTCACCTTGAATATTGTGGCAGTTTTGGGCACCACAGTATAAAAATGATATTTTAAATACTAGAGAGTGTTCGAAGAATGGCAATGAAGATGGTGAAGGGCCTTGAAGAGAAGCTGTATGAGGAGTGGCTGAGGTCACTTGGTGTGTTCAGCCTGGAGAAGAGGAGACTGAGGGGAAACCTCATTGCAGTCTACAACCTCCTCATGAGGGGAAGAGAAGAGTCAGGCACTGATCTCTTCTCTATGGTGACCAGTGACTGGACCCGAGGGAATAGCCTGAAGTTATGTCAGGGAAGATTTAGGTTGGATATTAGAAAGAGGTTCTTCCCGCAGAGGGCGGTTGGAACAGTCTCCCCAGGGAAGTGACTACACCACCAACCCTGCCACAGTTTAAGAAGTATTTGGGTGATGCTTTGAGACACACGGTGTGACTGTTGGGGATGGTCCTGTGCAGAGCCAGGAGTTGGACTCAATGATCCCTGTGGGTCCCTCCAACTCAGCATATTCTGTGATTTTGTGATTCTGTGAATATAATGGTAAAATAAGATACTTTGGAAATTTTCAAACAACATCCAGGCAAAGTAAGATACTTCACAAAGCATTGACTAAGCAAAGTTTAACCCATTCCACTCAAAGTTATTTACATTTTGATAAAAGGAAATTAGGAGAAGAGAGAGAGAGAGAGAGAAAGAAAAAAAGGAGAAAGAAACGTATATATAGTCACACCCTTAGATCCAGTGTGGTCTGAGATGCTTGTAAAATCCAAGGCAGTGGGGTTCGTCAGATTTAACACCCATGCCACTGCTCTTTATGTTCTCTGGTCTCCCGGGGAGAGAAAGCCTGTGCTTTCAGCCATTTTGGGACCAAACCAGAGGCTTCAGTGGGTGGGGTGTGGAGCAGTGCACTGTCTCACCTATGCTGAATTTGCCCTGTGCCCCTCCGCCCTCATCCACTTTCTACTTTGTTTTGAGACAGTAATCATTCTTCCAGTATCCTACAAACCAAAGTATATTTTTTTATCTAAAGACTTTCCAAGGGTTTGTGAGAATTATTTTTTTAATTTTATTTGTTTCTATTCAACTTATGTTTTTTTTCTTTAAGATTTTGAAGAAAAAAAGAAAACTCTGGCCAAATTATTTTATATCTCATCACTCCTCCAGAAGCAGAAAATTTTTCTTTCCTTTCAGTTGAAGTCTGATCTGCAATATCCTGAAAGTGCAGGGAAAGGCTTCCACTGACTACAGTAGACTTGAGGTGTAACTCTTTGGCTGCTAGGGAACAATTGCTGTGTTATGCAAACATAATACAGTTCTTACATGTAAAATGTGGAAGCTCTGTGCATAATCACAAGTTGCTTCTGCAAACAAGGAAAATAATATGTTATGAGATTCTTAGTGTATGAGGTATTGTCCAGAATATCTGGCAATATATTTATGCCCAAATGGTGACATTAACCAATTTGGGAACCAGTATGTTTACACATATAAGTTTTATACAGCAACTATTTAAAATTTTGATTTTTTAAAATAATTACTTTGACAGACTAAGGGTTTTTAATGAACTAATTACACTACCTATAATCTAATAAAACCGTGCTAATAATTTAAGTATTTTGTAATTTTCTACTTTTTAGTTTATACTTTTTCTTCTTTAGTTATTTATTTATTTTTTTAATGTCAGAAACATCTCCAGTTTGGGGTAAATCCTTCTTAACTGGGATCCTGTATTACATGCCTACTTAAGTAAATGCGCATGTGATTTTTGACATTATATTTCTATATTTTCTAATGAAATTAATATTCCTGTGAAACTTGGGAATTCTTTAATGCTGTTCTTCTGTATTAAAGAAGCCTTCTATTTGCAAGCCATATAGAGGGGAGACAGACCAGTAAAACGTTTTTTGGCATTTTGCACATCAGCAGTTAGCTAGTGTCAATTTGATTCTTTCCTCCACATGTTGAAACACAGCTCAGAGCATTAAAGTCATTCTCCAGTGATTGGGACAAAAGTAGGTTAGTAGAGTGGGTTGCTAGGAAACCGGTGTCAGCGTCATCTATGACCTTGCAGAGCATAAAGAGACTGTATAGATTTATTGAGCTCTGTGGCACATTGTCTAAGTCCTCTGCTTGGCTGTCTTACTCTATTTCCATCTGCCATCGTGCTGTTGTGCTCCCTCACACATGGACACATGCGCTCCTCTCTCGAAAGCAGCCATATACAAGGAGAAGCACCTCTGCTTCTTGAGAGTTCCTAAAACATCACTGTTATTATTCTGCTGCATTAAGCTGCAGCATAATCTCTTAGCTAACTAGACACAGAGAAAGCAGCATAAGCGAAGCCACATCCTTTTAATCGCTGGCTTCTTCATACTGTGGCTGTAAGAAATATCAGTTGTGCTGGAAACAGCATAATGAAAAATGTATAAACACCACAGAGTAATTTTGCTGTCACTTTCAAAACATTTTCTCAAAATTGCATCCACAGTTTTCACAGTTGAGGTGACTTAAGGTTAAACAGTCACATTCTGTAGGGAGCTGTGGCACTCCTGTCATTTTCCTGACTGCTTTTTTAGGAACAGATGAAGGTAGCAGGTAGGAGGGGAAACAAATGAAAATGTGATACTCACAGAAAGAAAACATTAAAAAATAATCCTTTAGATGTGAAAAATCTTCCTGTTATAAGAATTTCTCTTCCTCTTAGGGAGCTTTAGGTGTTTACTATTTGAATGTTGATAATTGCACCATAGAATTAGAAACAACATTCGGTGGGGGCCAGATCATGAAATCCAAGTCAGTTTATGTTAGCAGTTTACTTGAGAGGAAAGAACCACACGTAAAAATTTCAATTTAAAAGTACTGTGTTGGGTGCCTGGATGGATGTATGGTCCTTTCCACAGCTCCTAATGCATATATGTTATTTTGTTATAGAGAAATACATGTAATAGCAAAGATTACTTGTAGGAAGGAAAGGACCACTTTTCCTATGCAATCAAATTATCCATATTGTTTTCTTTTACCCTGTTAGGTCCCAAATGAATGCTAGAGCAGGTCGCTCTGTGAATACTAATAAACTCTGGTTGTATCACAGCAGCCAGAAAGGCCTTCTTGGAGGCAACTGCTTGCTTCTTGCATTTAAACCCTGGGACCCCTTTGTAGAGCATCTCAACTGACTGCATCTGCCTTAGAGGTTCTCAGGTGCCGTGGTGAGTATTGGAGCAACATAATGCTAGACATTGTGTGACTAAGTGCTGACAGTGCATAAGGCTCCTTAATCAGCCCCAGTAAAAAGTAGGAAATGCAGTAGTTGTTCCTTTTTTATTACTCCCTCTCATGTTATATAACATAAAAATGGCAGAAATAGTAATGAATTAGGCAGTTCTATTCCTTCTATAAGTAGCTTTAGAATCATTATGTGTGATGGGCCATATAACTGAAATACACAAAGTGCTCTGTTGCCCAACATGGCCTATCAGCAGAATTCAAGGTGTACTGTGCAATCCAGGCCCTAGCCCAACCTAGTGATCCGCCTAGCTCCTTAGGCAACTAGAAGAACACCTATGACCATTTCAGACACAAAATCCTGTGGAATGCTCACATTTTGCAATTGGGCATATCTGCAGGCATCTCTACCATATCAAGAGACTGAGGATTTGTCAATACTCACTCAACATTTGATTCAGGAATTATGCCTCTTGAAATGCCAAACTCCCCCTAAAGGTCATTTCTGTAGGTGTATTCAGACAGGCTGATGTCAAGCAGCCCTCAAATTGGCACACAACCTAACTATCATGGGCATAGTGAGGATTTCTGTTTCTGCCATGTTCTCAAGTCTGTCAGGTGATTTAACAAAGACTGCCCTAACTTCTTCATACATTCTACGCTATTTACGTCATTAGGCTAATATGGATCCCCAGGTGTACAATGACATGGTAGTTCAATTTTTTTTTTCTGGTATTTTTGATAATCCTTATTAGACTTTGTCCACAGGTGGCAGAATAACCATATAGTTCCTCTCAGTTTATACGCACATAAACACTGACAGAGCCATTTAAAACCTCTCAGCATGATAGAAAAAAGTATGTTTTGAGACCTTCAAGCTCTAGCTAGGAGAAAGAAGAGACATAGAAGGAAAATGCATAGCCTTAAGAGAGACCTGTGTGAAGAGAAACTGCTCATATCCCAGCCTGTAACCATTTCAGCTTTTCAGGGCTCTGACACAGGCCAAAACATGAGTGGCCACCTTTGCAGCTTTGTGTGCTACACAGCTGGCTGAAAACTCTGTGCCTTAAGTGAGTATAACCACAACAGGGTCCTGTAATCGCACTTGAAAATAAGGTAGTATAATTTTCAATGAACAGAGAGACTATACCTCTCTAATCTGATTAGATTAGGAAAGGGAAAATTTACATATATTAAAAAATTAAAGAAAAAATACCTAAGTATAAGTCTACACTAGTGCCAAACTTTTATTTTCCCGCAGTTTTAATTTCCCTATCTACCTTAAAAGAAAAAAATGATCTTTAAAGTGAATACTATTTCAGAAAAAGGATTTCCTCACCACAATAGTATTGCCTCTATGCAAAGCAAGAGATTGGGTTGTCCTCAGGGTTAGACAGCGCATAGTCTGAAGTTGTATCTAGTTAGTGTCTGAAAAGCAAAGTTGTGTTACTGCTGGTTTTATTCAGAGCAATAAGATCTGGTGTACTCTTGATTGTCTTTTAAAGCAACAATTAAAATAATAATGAGCAATTTCCCTTTTGCCTCATTTGGATTAAAGTTAATCTGAGGTTATCTCTATATTAATAAGTTAAGAGAGTGCCCAGAAATACCATTATCTATACTTAACTCCCAGAATAGTCAGTACCATGCTTTGACTTCTGCCCACAAGTACTCCCTGCTGCCACTGGATGTTGCTCTCAATTTAGAGCACTGCAAGGAACATTACCATTAAGGAGTATGCATACAATTACAGTGTTTTAGAGGCTACAGGGACATAGGACTGGGGTGTCCCATGCTAGGTGGATATCAAGGATACCATGGAAAACAAATAGCAGGAATTATAGATCTGTGTACTGTTGTGAGCTTTGGTCTTACTGGGACTGTGGTGGTGTTGTGGGATGGTTCACATTTCTGGGGTACTTCAGTGGAATGACACACGAATTTCAGGACAGACAAGGTGGGAAGATGAATTAGAGTTGCCCTTTATGGGAAAGAATAGTTTTCTGGAGTTCTGGCTAGGAATGGATGATGAGACAACTGACACTTTATGGGTAAGGATTAAAAAGCAGATCAGCATGGGTAACATACATGGTAGTGAATATCTGTTGTAGGCCACTTAACCAGGAAGAAGTAGTGGCTAAGGCCTACCACAGTTAGCTTAAAGTAGCTTCACATTCACAGGAGTCTGTAAGGGGAAATTCAAACTCCTTGACATCTGCTGTAAGAACAACACAGCAGGCCATAAACAGGAGTTTCCTGACGACAAATTCCTGATCAGTGCTCTGCCGGACTTTGTTGGAGTCTTGTTTGAGATGCAAATGTCAGAGGCAGTCTTGTTTGCAATGACCATAAGATAGTGCAGTTCAAATTTATGAAAGGAGGCAATAGGATGTGTTATTCTGTTGGAGGGGAGGGAGGTTCTGCAGGGGAATGTGGACAGGCTGGATCATGGGGATGAGGTCAGTTGTATGAGAGTCAACAAAGAAAAATTCTGGGTCCTGCTCTTGGGTCACAACAACGCCATGAATCGCTACTGGCTTGGGGATTACTGTCAGTAAAGCTGCTGTCTGGTAAACACCAGAGAATGTTGGTCAAAAGATTCCTTAGCTTGGATCAGCAACAATGGGACAGTAAGTAGGTCTGGGACAGTAATTTTCCCCCTGTGCTTAGCATTTGTGAGATTGCACCTCGAGTTCTCTGTCCAGTTCTGGGCCTCTCACTACAAGAAAGACTTTGAGATGCTGGAACGAGTCCTCCGGAGGCCACTGAGACTGCTGAAGCGTTTGGAGCACAGCTCTTACGAGGAATGGCTGAGGGAGCTGCTGAATTTATACTGGAGAAAAGGAGGCTCAAGTGGAAACTCTATCTCTCTCTACAACTACCTGAAAGGAGGTTGTAGAGAAGGGTGAGATCCTGAATGTCTTCTTTGCCTCAGTCCTTATTAGAAAGATCAGACTTCAGAAACTGAAGGTCCTTGAGGCTGGGAAGGAGTGTGTGTGTGTTTGTGTGTGTGTGTGTGTGTGTGTGTGTGCGTGTAAATCTGGAGCACTCTTGATGGAAGTGGATCAAGTCAGTGAATACTTAAGTAAAATGGGCATATGACAGGTTTTGATCGATGAGGAATGCTCTTCACTGGTCCCTCTGGTCCCAGGTGCAGGCTGGCAGACAACGCACACACATTCCTCAAGAGTTCCACAGCAAAGAGGGTTTATTCAAAGTTACTGGGGTTTATAAAGTCCTTGGGGGAGTGAGATGTGATTGGGTAAGGTTTGGGGAAAAGGGGGGGTGGCTTGAGTGCCCGACTAGCCAANGGTGTGGGGTGTGTGTGGCTTGAGCGCCCGGCTAGCCAATTTGGAAAAGGATAACCCACACCCAATAGGAACCAAAGAATTGGGGAAGGACAGGTGAAACAACCAGTGGGGTGAGGATGGAGGCAGAACAATATGGCTCTGTCCATAGAAGCCACGAGGTTACTGTGTGAGAGATTGTAACAATAAGGCTTTTACAAATGACCCATACAATACAACAGCAAAATCCTGAGTTTAAACTGTAGATGCCTCCAGGGCTGCTGCTGGGGTGAGTTTTGTCTCTAAAGCTGTTCTTTCCATGCCTGGTAGCCAGAGCTTTCTCCCACAGGCATACGTAAGCCCATGGGCACAGATCTGAAACTAATGAAGAATAGCCGGATGAGCAGACAGTGAGATGGATTGAAAACCCACTGAATGGTCAGATCCAGTGGTACAAAGTCTAGGTGAAGTCTAGTAACTGACATTGTATCCAAGAGGTCACTATTAGGCCCATTTATGATCTGGAAAATGGGGCAGAGTGTAGCCTCAGCAGGTTTGCTGTTAACACAAGACTGAGAGCAGCACCTGATGCACCAGAGGATTATGCTGCCATCAGAGAGACCTCAACAGGATGGACAAATGGTTTGACAGGAACCTCGTTAATTTGAGAAAAGTGAAGTGCAAAGTTCTGGGGAAGAATAACCCTATGCACCGACATATGCTGAGAGTCAATTGGCTGGAAAGCAGCTTCATAGCAAAGGCCCTGGGCTTCCTGGTGGAAATCAAGCTGAGCATGAACCCATAATGCACCTTTGTTGAAGAAAGATCAACAACATTCTGGGCTGCATTAGGAGGTGTGCTGCCAGCAGATCAAGGGAAGTGATTCCTTCCCCTCTCCTCAGCATTGGTAGGGTCACACCTGGAGTCCTTAAGCCAATTCTGGGCTCCCAAGTGCAGAATAGGTACAGTCATACTAGAGGCAGTGAAGTGAAGGACCATGGAGATGTTAAAGAACTTGAGCATCTTTTCTGAGGATGCTGTGAGGAAAGGCTGTGAGAGCTGGGTTTGTTCAGCTTTGAGTAAAAAGGCTCAGGAGTGATCTTCTCATGTGTACAAATACCTGAAGGGAGGGAACAAGAGGACGGAGTCCAGCGATTTCTAGTGATGGGACCAGAGGCAATGGGCAATGGGCACAAACAAACACAGGAGGTTCACTGTGAACATGTTGCCTAAAGACTGTGAGACAAAAAAACTCCAGGCAAATTTAGTAGAAATAAGAAAAAGAGCAAATCTTTAATGAATGGCAGAAGGAGTACAAATGGTTCCATGCCCCGTGTCCAGAGGTTCCATAATTTATAGTCTGACCTGAGAACCACCCACTCCCAGATCTGCTCCCAGGCATGCCTCCCTGGAAATTGAGTTGGAGATCCTAAGACCCCTTTTTTTCCTCGTCTTCCTCTTCTTCACAGCATGTACTGGCTTTGGAGCTTCTCCAGTGTGGACATGAAGTGAAGCTGCATGAAAAGCAGCATGGCCAGAATATTGAGAGAAGAGATTCTGCCTCTCCACTCCACTCTGGTGAGATCTGGAGGAGATCCGAAGTGCTACCTGTGAAGTCTCCATCCTTGAAAATGAGGGATGGAGCACCCCTTCTACAAAGACAAGCTGAGAGAGTTGGGGTCATTCAGCCTGGAGAAGAAAAGAGTCCTTCTAGCAGCCTTTTAATACCTAAAGGGAGCCTATGAGGGAGCTGGAGAGGGACTTTTTACAAGGCCGTGTAGCGATAGGAAAAGAGAAAAGGGATAATGCCGTCTACTGAAAGAGGGTGGGTTTCGATTAGGATGGAATTTTTTATTGTGAGAGTGATGAGGCGCTGGCACAGGTTATGCAGAGAAGCTGTGGATGCCCCATCCCTGGAGCTGTTCAAAGACAGGATGGATGGGGCTATGAGCAACCTGGTCCAGTGCAAGACGTCCCTAGCCATGGCAGAGGGATTCGAACAAGATGATCTTTAAGGTCTCCTCCAACACAAATTATTCTAGGATTCTAGGATTCTAGGCATAATAACATATTATTATGTATGATCTAACACTCACTGAACACTTACCGATTTTAGAGTGCAGGGGAAATACGCTGTCTTGAAACCTTTGATCTTTATTCAGGCAAGAGATACACTTCTGTGCAAAAAGTCATGGGAAAAGAAAAGATTAAATTTTTATTGGTAGACACCATAAGGTCATCTGAGTGGTGGAGCTTGGCTGGATGTATAGGTGATTCTCAGGCAATTTCAGGCTATTTCAGGCTCTAAAGCCCCTGTTCTCTCCAAGAGTTTGTGCAACCATCACAGTGACATATCAGAGATGTCACTGGGCATATCACACTGCCGCTGCCTGGGAACCTTTCTTGAACCATTCATCAGCCGCATGTAGCTCAAAATTCACACACTGGTCATGCCTGCAGCATATGGACAGAGTTTTGAAAAAGTGTAGCCAGAAAGTGTCTGAGCAGTTTTACATCAAAGGGAACTGGAGAATATGTCAGTTTTCATTTAGAAAGTGTTTCCTTTGGGTGTTTATTGTCACAGAACCTACTTAGACTGACCAAAGGAGCAGAAAAATAAATACGGGCTTTTTTTTTTTTCCTGCTTTATAAGGTTAAAAATTATTTGTTGGAGTCATTGGATCAAATGATTTGAACCCAGATATTGTTCTC
This sequence comes from Cephalopterus ornatus, assembly GCA_013396775.1. NCBI lineage: Eukaryota > Metazoa > Chordata > Aves > Passeriformes > Cotingidae > Cephalopterus > Cephalopterus ornatus. The sequence goes on from VZRE01007783.1 coordinate 9,568, forward strand.
CTTGGGTTTTTTTGTCCAAATGAAATCTTAATTTCAGCAAGGAAATAAATTGAAAATAGGAGCTTAAGCTTTAGTGAAATATATAATATGGAAAATATTCTTAAGTAGAACATCAGGGGAAAAAGGGAAATTTTCAAAGTGATAAGAAGTTTTACTACAAGAAGCACCACATCACTGTACCACTACACCACTACAATGACCCCACTACATTGCACTACACCAGACAGTGTGAGACTGACCACTCTCCCTTAACGAGCATCAGACTACTGAGCCCTCCCAGAAAAGAACAGGACTGTGGAAGTCTCTGCTGCTGCCATGTGCAAGCCACATGCACAGCCTCATAACACAGACCAGTCAGTTCCAGCTTCTTGACTCTCAGGGTTCCTATGTGCATATACACTCTTGGGAATGCCAGTCACTTAATTGCTTCTGAAAGTATTACCTTCTGTATGTCATGTGCCACAGAAAACTTCATTTGGGGGAAAAAAAGTCAGCCTGCAATGGAAAAATATGTGATTTTTAAATGAGAGGTGTAAGAAATTTGCTCAGATCTTTAGGCTAGGCTTGAGGCTATGTGGATTAACAACTGTCTAAGGATCTAGTCCTTGGAATTCATTTGCTTTCAGAAGCATCTTGCAGTGCAAGATTGCAGTGTAGACCATATATCAAATGGAACTTCTACCTTGGCACCTAGTTGTGTATTTACAATTACACATGGCTCAGATCAAAATTAGATACAAGGAAGAGATATAGCAAGCTATTTTTATGGTTGGCTGTCTGGCACTATATAATCCCAAAACATTGTTAGGCAAATTTTCCAGCCTGATTTTTATATCAGTGATGTTCAGATGGATGCAGATATCTTGATTTCAGCTTCTTAACAGATTATTTATGTGAATGCACAAAAGTGACCCTTGCAACTAGGAAAGAATATTCACAACAGAAATTTAATTTTTAACTCAAAACTTCTAAGAATTAGCTATCTCATAAATGGTTCATTAGTAATCACCCTGTGAATATCCTGAAGCATCATTGCTACTTTCACTGCATGTTTAAACTGACTCACCTCATTCTCTCAGATTTTTTTTTTCATTTTTCACCTCCCTTATTCTGTCTTTCAACATCTCTTTTAACTTTCAGACCCATGCATGACTGGATACAGCATGTATAACTGTAAGAAAAGTATTGTTTTCCTTTTTCTAGTGTTTTTTTTTTCTGCCAGTTTGATGAACCAAATCTGTTCACAGTGGGATCTAAAGAATACCACAATCAGTGAGTGTCCTGAGCAAGGGGAATAGGGCTACCTCTCTCTTTTGGTGGCAAACAGTTATTAGGTCAACTTAAGAGCTCCACAGTGTAGACCTTACCCAATTCATGTTTAGGTCTCTAAAAGTCTATAAATACATACATAGTATATGACCTTTACCTATTAATAAAGTCTAACAGAAGTTGATCATGTTTATCCTAATTATATGGCACTGGCCCCACACTGGCCTCTGTGCCTGGGGGAAAGCAATGGTGAGTATACGTTGGACAGTACTGTCCCAGCGTTCTGTGTCAAGGTTCTATTCATCAATAAGGCCAAAACATACATCTGGAGTTTTCACACTTACTGTTTTTTGGGACTCACCATCACCTTGTTCCTGGAGATACTTTGGAAAGCGATGGGCAGAGAAGCATGCAGCAGTGCAATGTGGTGAAGACAGATGCAGCAAAGGAGCAGTGAGCTGTACAGGCATGCTGGGGGTCAATCTGCCAAGTTTCATGCACCTCTGCTGTTAAAGTGTAGGTGCATATTCAGTGATTTACTGAATCTTTTGCCTTAGCTTCTGAAAATGTTTGAACACCCTCAGCCCTTGTCAGGAAGGAAACCAGTCTAGAGACCTTGAGAGGCTCTTCTCAACTGCAGAGATTACAGTAAGTCAAACAAGAACAAACAGCAATTCCCTGCATGCCACCTGTAGCACGGCTTCATCTTGAAAGTATTTCTTCTGGCTGGAAAGCCAAAGTCATGACATGGTCACTTTAATAGAACTGGATCAGAATGATTCAGCATAGTACTGGAATCTGGGCTACTGTGTTTAGTGAGAATACATTTAAATTTCTTTGTTATTTCTTCTTGGTATGGTATAATATTTCTTCTTGGTACAAGCCACCAGGGTGCAACATGCTCCATTTTACTTACACTACCTTCAGTGAATAAGCAAATAATCTGTTGCTTGTAAACAAAAGAAATGGATTGTGTGTGTTTCATGTATTATCTTTGCTTTAGAAAGAAGTAGCTCTTTCTGCCCAGGATAGTTTTATATTAGACATTTAGACATAGTAAATACATGTAAATAATAATTTTTTTACGAAAATATTTTACATCAACACATATAAATTACTTCAACTTTATTTTAAACTAGTACACAGAATTTGTATCTTGTTTTAGGAAGAATAATGATGATAAAAACATGATCTTACCCTGCACCCTGCAATCTACAGAACATAGATATGTACTGCAACAAAGAAATGGAGTCTGGGCACAGAGTACCTTGTAAATGTCTAATTTGAAGATTACAAGGGGGAGAACTGCTGAAGCAGAGAAAAAAAATGCTACAGTTCTGAAATAAATTTCCATCATTTTGTTGCAGAGTCACCGAGGCAAGCAGCTTCAATGTGGTAGAGCTAAAATACACAGAACACCTCAATTCTTTGACCAAAAGCTGCTTTACCTGCTTATCGATCCCATGCACCAAAAGGGATCACTGTAGAGGAATATCCAGGTGACATCCCAAAAATTACTTCAGATTTATGCGGAAACAGATCACATCCTCAGGAATGCAGAAAACCAGTTGTTAGCAAAACAAATCTTTTAGAACATTTACCTTTTCAGCAAGAAAGCCAGCATCAGAAAGACTCACAACACCTTCACAGATTCTCTGGTCTCTGTGTTGGGAGAGTTAACTAACTCATACTTGTGAGACTTTGACATACTTTGATTAGGACTGCAAAACAAATGACCTTACATCTACTGAGCTAGGAGAATCAGAAGGAAGACTATTGTGATGAACCATAAATGAACCAATTCATGTTTTCTTTCCCTCTCTTTGCCCCTTTCTTTTTCTTCGCTTCATTTACAGATAGATAGGCAAAAGGACTGGGGAAGAGTTAAGTATTCCTTTTCAACTTGCTCACCCTTCAAACCACACAGTTCAACATACAGAGTTTATTGCTGAAGGTTGTTGGTGAGGTTAGGTATCAGGGCAGGGCTGGTATCATTCAAAGTTGCCATACCAAGAGAAGATCAAAATCAGCAGAACCTGTGGCTGGAATTTGGTCTTACAGAGAGGTTAGTGGCTAGCCTGTTCTTCTTCCTTACAATGCCTCCTAAAACCTTTCCACAAATTCTTATTTCTTACCTCATTTGAAAATAAGCAGATTAAAAAAATCAAATCAAATTTCAGTGAAATCAAGACACAAACCCCACAAACCAACAAAACAAAAATAAATAATGCTTAATATAGGATCATAAAAAGGCATGAATTTCATGCCCTCCTACCTTTCCGCAAGCTGCAGAGCAGGGCCCCAAATCAGTAATGGCTAATATTAAGCATTGTTAAGCATAGATGAATTAATATGTTTTAACTCTGCTGCATTGCCCATGAACTTCTTCTGGTTATAACAGTGCCATTCCTAGAAATAGGAACATTTTAAAATTAATAGCCCAGACAAAATTGATATTACACCATGCTCATGATTCTACTAACTTTATTTATTCATTTTTTCACTACAGACATTTTGTGATGAGAAATTCAGGTATTTCCCTCCAGGTTTTCTTGTCTCATAAATATTTTATTAGAGAAGCAGGCAGTCAATAGTTAAAGACACTTACTACCTGGACAGCCTTTCATAAAGCATGTTCATAAATTGAGGTATCAAAGTTAAACTAAAATATCAGGCTGATGTGTGTAATAGTATTCAGATTTGTGCTTATGAATGTGGCATATACAGTCTAGTGACTAAAGAATGTTACAGAGCTGAAGTTATTTACAAACTGTGGCTAGAAGCCTGTAGTTATTTCACTTTAGTTATTTCAAGGACCTGCAGAGTAGGTTACATGCCATTCATATAAATTCACAGAGGAATACCATGAATAAGAGCAAGCCAATGAGCTCTGGTTTGACAAAAAGTTACTTGAAATCTGTTAGAATCCTCTCCTTAATTCTCCTTGAAAAGTACCAGCCTTGGACAGTCAGATTGCCCTGAGACAGTGGGTCATTTTGTCCGCTATCCGTATGCAGCAGTTGGGCATATATTAAAGATGGAATATTTGCTGGAAGGGATGCCTCTACTTTGGTTCCTGGACTCTAGAGTTTATAAATGCATATGTGTATGTAGGGACAGGTTCTGCTTTCTCAACCTTCATCTCTCAATATGCCATACAATGAAACAAAGTGGAAGGCTAAGAGCCATTCTGGGAGCAGATAGCAGTCTAAACAAAGGCAAGTTCAAATGCCACATGCTGTGGCATAAGTTGGCTATAAGTTGGCTATATTCAAATTGTTTAATGATGTGCATCTGAAAACAGATTTAGGTTTATAAAGAGATGACATATAGATCTAAAAGATGACAGCACATTTACCCGGCAGCTGTGATGCATTCATTTGGCATTGTGCAGTACCACTGCTGCTTGCAGAGCACATGCCTCCCTTGACCTTACACCCTTGCTCTGATCTTGTGTGGGACCTTTGGCTATATGAACTGTGAGATACACATGCAGGCTGAAGGACTCAGATGGCATTTTTTTTTCATTCCCTGATAGACCACTTTTTCCTTTCCTTTGCCAGATTCTCTATCATCATCTCTTTCTCTCCTTTCCTTCACTGCCCGTTACTTTATCCTTTTTCTTGTCACAGTAATTCCCACAGAGGCCAGAGTGGAAGCCTGGCAGATAGGCAGTGCTGGTGCCTATTTGGTTCGTTCTGTTGTATCAGAGACATCTGCAGCAACATCTGACGTTTCCCAGCTGTTCAGCACAAAGAGCTGTTCCTATTTATAGGAACCATAATCAAAAAGAAAAATAAATTCCGAGTTAAGAACGAATGCCTAATCATATCTCATGCTTTCTGAGATCAGCTACTCCAGTACCGCTGAGTACACTTGCAATGGTGTCACTTGCAATATATACTATCCAATCAAGTGGCAAGATTGCGTCATACTATCATGTTACTGTATATTTTATGTTCTAAGCTGTCTGATGTACGGAATAACCTTTCATTGTTCTTTTACCTTATAAAATTAGGATGGTGTGAATGGTTAACATACTCTTATGTCCTAATAGAACACAGACAAAAAGCTGCATAAAAGTCTAGCGTTAGACTCAGAATGGGGCCTGAAAAGCATGTAGATTTCTAACATTGTTTTGACCCTTAAGGAAAAAACTGGTCATACAAGCAAAAGGAAAAAGAAATTCATTCAACTGTCTTCTCAGACTTGCACTTTTCTTGTCAGTTTATCTTGTGACACAGCTAAAACCCTCAAGAGTAGGAAAGAAGATTGTTTTTTATTTATTTATGCTACCACCTTTAAACTGTAAGTCAAGACAAAAAATATAAATTCAAAATTCAGCTACTGTCCAGTGATTATGTACATACAGTATGAGATTTTGTAAAAAATTTCCACTACACTAGTATCTTAACATTCAGTTGTACTTATACCGAATGACTTCCTGTTTGATGCATTGTAGACTCAATTCCCACGTGGCCAAACCTGTTCAGGGTATTTACTATCTTTCTTAAAGAAGGGACATATAAAATGAGAGGCTTGAAATGACAAAGAGAAGCTCAGAAAGCAGGAGCAACTTCTGATCTCCCTCTAGAAATTAAAGTCATTTGGAACTATGCCTATTATTGCTGCTATTGAGCTTTAAGAGAACTTTTATTATACAGTTTGATACAGGAAAGAGGCATGCTTTAAAGGGATTAGTCCACAGTGCCTAACTGTTCTAAAATAAAGTGTTATTTTGAAGAATGTGCTATGATCTATCTTGACAAATTTATCAGAATACTTCCAAAATTCAGAATTTATTTTTATTCAGCATTCACTGATTGGACTGAGTTATCTACCCTTTTTTGGAGACACTAATAGAATCATAGAATGGTTTAGTTTGGAAAAAACCCTTAAAATCATTAAGTCCAGTCATTAACTCAACACTACCAGGTCTACCACTAAACCATGACACTAAGTGCCATATTTACACTTCTTCTAAATACCTCCAGAGATGGTGACTCCACC
>VZRE01007784.1:0-13105 GCA_013396775.1 Cephalopterus ornatus
GGCGGCGCCCCGCGGGGCACGCCGGGAAGTGCAGTCCGGAGCCGCCGCCAGCCCGCCCCTCAGAGAGCCTCTGCCCCGGCCGCGCGTGTTCCCCGAGGATCCGGCGCTCCTCGCCCCGGCACGGCCTCGGCAGCCACTCGCGGCCTGCTCGAGGCGGGGCGGCCCGTGGGCTCCGGAGCTGCTCTGCCGCGGCAGAGTCCCGAGCGGGCAGGGCTGACATGGCCGCGGCCCCCTCAGGGCACAGAGCCGCCGGCTCCTCTGCCCCGCTGTTATTGTTATTACGGGATAAAAGTTCACCGCCCCCGACCCCCGCTATGTCGCTGCGCGCAGCAACGGAGCCGCGAAGTGTGGTCTTCACGGCGGTACAGAACCAATCTGCTTCCCTCGGGAATTCTTCCCAGCCCGCTTACTCCTGATTGGAGAAATAACCGGACAAAGTTAATTGGGGCCCTGACAGAAGAGAAGGGGAGGGGAGAAAAGTCTCAAAGCCGTACAATGAGTACAGAATTTATTTAAGACAAGCAAACACGCAAGGGGAACACAAGCAAGAAAAGCCGCTGTCCTTGGCAGGATGACTGCTGTGAGCAGTGCGCAGAGTGCCTTCAAAGCACGATTGCTTCCCTAATAACTGCAGCAAGAACCATATTCAAACTCACCCGTGTTTGATTAGAACAATTAAAAAAAAAAACAAAACCAAAGAAACACCAGGAATTTCATTTTCCTTAGGAGAAAATGTCCAGTCTCGTAAAGAGTCCTAACTGAGCTGCATTGGCTTTTTCCGCTGAGGTAAATTCAACAGGAATTTAGAAAACGTTTTACCAAGAAACAGAAGTTCCCTAAATTTTACATACAAAGAGTGATAAACAGGTTTGTTCCAGTTCAGCTGCACGCCGGGAGGCCCAGGGCAGGAAATAGTTGAGGAGGCATTACACTCAGGATGAATATGTAGCTTTACTATAGGCCTACTGTAAATGAGGTTATCAAAATTGAAGTATCTAATTCTTTACATTTTGAACTATTCAAATACAGAAGATTATTCTTCTAACTGTTTGCTACTGTTATGAGAAAAATTAATCCTATTTTACAGCCGGAGAACACCAAAAGTGTTGATGTTGCTAAGGCCACAGAAAGTACCACCATCAGAGCAGGGGTAGGTACTGACACCTCGTGCCCTTTGTCTCAGGTGGTGATTCATTAAGAGACTGAAACAAAATAAAACTGTGGTTAGAGCTGGAGTTCCAGCCCTGGTCAGCACTCACTAAATTAGTCCCTGCCAGGGGAGGAACACAGAGGCGTGGAAGTGAGAAAACAGAGGCACAGAAAGGCAAGTGACTTGCCCTGTTACCAGCAGGTCAGGGGTAGAGCAGGAGGCAGGAGCAGCTCTCCCAAGCTTCAACCCAGGCAGCACCCAAAAATGCTACATCAAAACGGAAGGAGCTCTCTGACAGGTCTTTGCTCTTACTGTATGGTCAGTAACTGACTTTGTGACCTTCCAGAACTCAGACTGGACACCTCTGGTAAAGAAACACTGGACAACTTCACGGGAAAGGCAGGATGTTTTTCTACAGGACTTCCTGAAAAGTTCTTTTGGCTTTTGTGATAGGAGGATTAGAGCTATTGTCAGAGCTGAAACCCAGCACTGTGACAAGCCAAGAGAGCACTGCCCTGAAGGCCTGCTCCAGGGTCTGCTTTTATTCTCTTCAGATCTACAGGCAAATTAAAACAAAGAGAAAATAGAAAATTCTAAGTCCCACAAGTACAGTAAAGTGGATAAAAGAGCTGGGCATGGCTGGTTATTTGGGTTTTAATGAAAGGGTATGGACACAGTGCAACTGTAGCACATTTCACTTTGTTCCCTGCTTAAAAAATATTAATAAAGATATCAAAGCTCCTGGCTGAGCAGTTTTTTAGTCTTGAAATACTTTCATGTCTTCACTTTTTTTTTCTTTTTTCCCCTCATGGTAACGACTAAAGTTTGCCAAACCATTTCACAGGCAGTAAACCCAAAGTATTGCCCTAGCTTGATAATGACATGTTTGGAACTTGATTTAGACTCCACCACTCTACCTGATCTCCAAAAGATTTGATGCTTCCAGCAGCAAGCTCGTAATCATTGTAATAAATCCACAAACTGACACGGAAGCTACAGTATCTCCAGAAAGGAGGCCGATTAGAAGTAGTAAGTTGTAGATAAACCTATTCAGGAAGGAAGGCTTAAATTTGGACAGTGTTTTTGACAAATTGTGGCAACAATTATTCTGTGGAAGGGCACTGAGAGGAACATGTTACTTGAACATCTTATTTTCTCATAATTAATAGGGATCATTAAAGGGGTAATGGGGGTGTCCAGCATCTCTGGCTACAAGCTTTCCATCCACCTGTGAAGGAAACAAGACAAACTCAAGTCAGCGAGATAAAAATCCATTCTTACTCTCAGTTTCAAGTTCTCCACGGTTTAGATTTCTAAACCTTTGTATCCCAAACATCTGGGAGTATATTTATCAGCTTAAACAAGAGCTGTTCCCTCTACTCCCAAGTCCTCTTAGCATTTCTTAAAAGACAGATTTCTGTAGCCTTAGAGCAAGAGCCTTTCAAGCTGCAGAGACTTGAAGAACTAGATTAAGAATCGTTAAAAGCCTTTTGCCTTGTAGCTGTTCCTGAGTAAGTGTTGTAACACGCACGCTTTCAAAACACTTCACTGGAGCTGGAACCTCTGTTTCCACGGTAGAGTTGCTGGGCTGCCAATTTTTAGAGATGGATAAGATGAAACACTCTGGATGGCTTGTTCAGGGCCACGTACTGAGGCATTAATAGTGTCACTGCACTCCTTCAGAGCACTTTTTGTTTAAGATCATTTCCACAGAAGACCAGCTTGTCCAGCTGTCAAATGGAAATACTGAGACTGATATTTGCAGATCATAATCGAACAGAGGCTCAGGCTGACCCAAAAGCAGACGTGGCCATGCAGAAGTCTCAGTTCCTACATCCCACCTCTGAGCATTCAGATGCACAAGTTGCATTTCTAGTTGCACTAAATCCATTGCATCATTCAACTACAACTTACATCAAGCAACTAATGACTGAATAAAAGTCATGTCAGAGAAAACACTGATTTTTATACGTATAAATGTGGGTTTTATACATATAAATGTGACGTGAGGGACCACTCAAAATGTTCCAGGGCCAGAGGGAATCACAGGGACTTTCAAACTAAGTATCCACTAGGAAATGCCTCCATTAGCTTTCAGTATAAAACATGCATTTCAGAGCAACAACTGGAATTCCTGCTAATGAACTGTTTGGATGAAATGAGTCGCCTGAGGGCACTGCAGAGCACAGAAGTAGGGTGTTACAGTTTAACATTTGACTAATGCTCTGATTAAAACAAAATAAAGCTGAAATGAAGCTGTCAACGGAAGGCAGTTCTTGAAACTCTGGACAGAAGTGTCACAGTAGGTTCAGGTTTCCTCACATCCTCTTGAGAGTCAACAGCTTTCTCATGTTCCTAGAATTCAGATTCCTCCTTTTCCCCTCACCAGTTTCTTCCCCCTGCATATTTCTCCCCAGCATGCCAAGACAGCAGCTGCCAGAAGCAATGTTTCACATCACTGATTCCAGACTACCCCAGGAATTTGAGAGAAGGAGGGGGGATAAAATCAGCAGTGAACACACTGCAGGTGAATGGTATTTTACTACCAAAAATAGACCATGATGTGTACACAACCATTACTCCTCTCCTGGCTTGACAGTCATTTAAGTTTCACTTCAGCACATTCCTTGGCCAATTATGTGTTTCCAAAAATCCAGAAGTTTGGATTTCAGGCAGGTGAAAGGTCATTTCCAACCTCTAACTAGGTACTGAACAGTTAGAAGTATAAAGCAACTTAAATTTCCTACATGCAATGTAATAGCCTCTCCTCAGGCTTTAACACAATGAGGAAAAGAGAGGCACAACTATAAGAACTTGTGGTTATAGATCAGTGAAGTAAAGCAAGGAAGAACTGTCTTGTTAGATACAAGAGGAGCTCTGATCACACCTTGAAATCCAGAACTGAATCAGTTAAGTCAGATTCACAGGGGAGATAGGCATGAAAGGTTAGACAGGAATTTTAATTCACAGTTGACGAAAAATCTTTCCAATAAGCCCAGAAGGGATGGGCAGGAGACAAAAGGTTCCGCTAGGGATCTTACAGCTACAGAGCCGTGATTTAATTCTCCTCATCTCGCTTCTTCCTGTCTTGTTATCTGACAATATGGCAATACCTTTGAAGCCCAGCTGCATCACATCCACCCTCTCTCAAGCCGGATGGGCTACCGCTTTGAACTGCATTTCATCTCTCCTTTATGAATCCCTGTGATCCGATCAGGTCTCCCAGGTAACAACAGCTCATCCAAGCCAGGCTACATTCTAATGTATTTTGCACTTCCGTTAACAAAACAACTTTGTTTGCGGCCTAAGTATGAAAACACTTTGAAAGAAACACAGAGTCGGCAGCAGGTGTGCTTGTCACTGCCACGTTCACACAGAGCAGCAGCTAAGCTTGCCCTTTGGTGTACAGGCTCCTGATCCATAAGCACAGAGATAATTTTGCCTGCAAGGATGTGGGGGTTTATATTTATGCACACATACAGTTAAAAGTGTGGCCTTGAGGCTCTCCTAAGCCGCAGCAGTGACAAACAGTTGGAAGTCGTAACAAGTATCTAACCTCGATATGAGAACAGTCGTTCACCACACGTTCACAACTTCTCTTTTCTAACTCAGTCACTGATATGCTCTCAAGTATTCAAAAAAACCACAGTCCTGGAGAAAAGCTTTCTCCAAGGAATTCCTATAGCCAGCAAGCACTGACTACTGAAGGACAATCTACAGGCAGACAAACTGCTCAAGAGGCAGGGGTATGCTTGACAGCTTCCAAATCTGGTGAGATTTCCTGTATCTATGCAGTGTATGATAGAGAAGGGATAAATCACTTCAGATTCATTATAGCACAACTATAGCCGTTCATTATCGTTGCCATATGTTGGCCAGTGATGCACCTCTGTTGTATACTCAGAAGCAGGATGATGAGAAAAGAGAAACACTAAAGACAGGAGACACTAAAAACAAGGCACTAACTATTTTTTTTGCAGTGAGGGGAAAGAGAACAAGGTCCTTTAATATAATAAAAGACTAAGAGGACTTCAACACTTACAAGGCATTGGTTTCTCTCAAAACAGAGAAGCATCTGCCAGCACATGAGGTAAGGTTTTGTGTGAAGTAAACTACTGATGCTGAAAGATGCTGCAGCTAAAAAGATTTGGGAAGAGAAATACAACATCCTAAGCCAAACTCCTTATATTGGAGGGAAGTCATTACAACAGATTCTGAAAGGGGCAACTTGCAGTGGAGGGGACAAATTCCTTGATGTGACTTCCACAATGGATGTGGAGAAATAACAGTACCCAGAGTCTTCACTGACCTTGGAGGTTCATGGTATAGAGTAGACAGTGACAGCTGGAACAAGGAGTACTTCTGGAGGAATGCCATGGACCTCAGCCTGCTTGGATTTGTGAAGAACAAATCAGCAGGAGTTCGGTGAGATTTGAACTGAGATGGGACTCTGACTTAAAGATCCATGGATGGATCAGTAATGGGAACTCAAGAGAGGGCCATCAGTGTCCAAAATAGAGAAAAGTTTCCAAGAGCTACCTTTTCTGTACTCAGACTTTGAAAAATTCTTTCCTCTTAGACAACCTAAGATGCAGTGTTCTTACGAGTAAGTAGTTCTGATGGGGAGGTTAAAGAAAGAAAACTGTAAAACCTCAAGTTGTGGCCATATGCACACAACAAAAACTATGAGAAACATGAAAAATGTTTACCGTAATCATCGGCACAATGTAACGCCAGTTTTTATTCAGGCTTGCAATGTGGCTCATCTCCTGTTCTGTGAGGCTGAAATCAAACACCTGAGAACAAAAGCAAGAGGCTTTCATAAATAACCATAAGTTGCCATCAGTTTGTCTTCTGCTTAGAAATAGGAAATTGCAATTAAACTCATTGTATAACTAATAAACACTAAATAAAGGCTTAAAGTCTGAGGTGTTCTCACACCTGCCAACTCTAAGCCCACACTGTTACTGCATAGTGCTCTTCAACAAAGATAAAAGGACTGTTCCTCCACGTAAGTGCTGCCTATTCAATCAATATTCTGCTCCCATGTAGATCTAAACCTCAAGTAACAGAATTTACAGGAATTTCTTGAGATTTCTAGCACCACACTACATGGCAAAATACAGAAACCACTCCTAACTTAGAAGCAAGCCATGTAACCAGCCAATCTTAATGATGAAGGGTTGAAAAAAGATCCCAAGCAGTGATTCAGAGACATCCCTCCAGATTATTTAAAGTCAGAGTTTTCAAATAATTTTTAAAGTGAACTGTCTCTACTTCAGAGCAGAACTGAAACACACTTATTCCTTCAGCATCACTAGGATGGCAGTTTGCTGCAGAAATTATAACCAGCCCTTATTTGCAGGACAGAGAAACTATTACTCCTAAATAAGAAGCACGGAACATCATTAGAAAACTCCCTCGGTTCAATAGATGTGTGTCTCAAAAAAATTTCAGTAAAGATTTTTCATGTAGACTTCTAAAAAATACATTCTTTACCTTCTGATAACAAGACTGCGCGTGTGCACATCCGCACACGCTCACACACCGACTTGCTTAAAACACATGATTTCTTTTAAAAAAAAAAATCTTTACCCTCCCTTTTAAGTGTGTTGATGAACAAGTATGAACCAAGTGTCTCAGCTTGTTGCTCTGCAAGTCTTAGGACAGTGTATTACTCACGTGAAAGGGAACTGATGAAACTCCTTTCCTCCATTTCAGCTTACCTGGAGATTCTGCTGAATGCGAGCAGGAGTGACACTCTTGGGAATGGCAACCACTTTACGCTGCACTTGCCATCTGTTAAGAGGAGGGGAGGTGAGAGATTCTGCCTGCGTGTGCAGCCCAAGAACTGTAAGTATTCATTTTGGTTGAGTAATAATCTGGGGCAGCAGAGATGCCGCTTCTGTTTATACGTGAAATAAAAATCCCCAGAGGAGGAGTGACAGAGCACTGCATTGTATTAGCACCTGGTGTGTCCGAGCTCAAGTAAGACAATAGCCACTGGACTAATTATTGAGGGGAAGATGTTCATGCCTTGGAGCAAGCAAGCAAGTTTCAAGTGTTTTAAGCTAAAAACACAAGAAAAAGTCAGAAAAATGTCCTTAGGCATTTTATGCAAGTTCTAACACAACAACCACTGAGAGAATAGATGAAAACACAAATCCTTAAGTGCCTGTCTAATAGCTTGAGCACAAAATCTTGAACATGTTCAGTTGGCAGGGAAACTTGCTACTGCCCAAGAATGTGGTAGTGATATCAGTAGATATAAAGCCAGTCAAAAAATGAGGACAGAAATCCAATTTTACTTTACAAGGTGCTGATCACATTCTGGATATCACTCAATCACCTTGTTTCCCAGTATCCAGTAGCTGGCTTTTGCTATATAAAAACAAAGCAGCAAACAGTTCTTCAGTGCAAAGGAGGAACGTTTTTTCCTCAGTCCCTCTTCTTGGGAACCCACCTGAAGGCAGCAGCAAGTACTAGAGAATGTTCAAGAAACTGGCCACACACAAATTCAGTGGGCAGCACTCACGTGGGGTACACTGCTGCCTTAATTGCCCTACTGCTATTTCCCAGAAGAAAAGGTGGATCCTAGACATGGATCCAGGCCCTGAAAGGACCCCTCTGATCTAGTCCATCCACCTGCCTTAGGCCAGGACCAACTCTACCAGCTCTCAGAACAAGCACCAAACAGCACCCCCTGTGATTTTAACCCACCCCAATGGGGAAGAACACACACTTTAAGTAGATTCCTTCTGTCTTGTGTGTTTTGCTTTATTTAAGGCTGGGTCCCAGACACCACCGCTCTCACAACTGTTCTGTACCTGAGGATGATCTGTGCAGGTGACTTGCTGTATTTTTCTGCAATTTTTTTGATGCCAGGTTCTTCCAGAAGCACAGGTTCATCTGGGTGTTTCCACATACGGTCTGGAGAACCAAGGGGACTGTAGGCAGTGACAACCAGTCCTCGTTTCTGGCAGTGAGCAATCAGCTCGTTCTGAGCTAGGTAAGGATGGCATTCCACCTATTAAAATCACCCACAGAAGAGATATCAACACAAAACTAAGCAAATGGGAAGTCGAGCACAGCAGAACCAAACATATCACAGGAGCTTGTTCCAGATTCTGGAAAACCTTATGAGGATAAGATTTAAATTAACTTAAGTTAACAGGAGAGTGAAGAATTGTCTGGTAGGCTAAGTTTACAAGAAACAGAAAACAAATCATCTAAGCTTAACGCTGGATTTTCCCCAGGTACCAAAACAGGTCATCCAACAAGAAAGGAAGCTCTCTACAGCAGGGATTCATGTTAATCCTCACAATCTTTCTTTCTTCCAGACTAAATTGTTCCTCACAGGAAAGATGAACTCTTCCACAGACCTCTTCAACTAGGCAGGCATAAATGGCTGCAGAACATGGATGTAGGCCTCATTCCCAATGAATTCATCTGCCTGGAAAGACCACCCCTGTGCACCTGCTCCTACAGAGCTAGCTGTATCCTCCCCTGTACATTAGAAGCTGCACCTCCTGTGTTAAACACATAGCACTGGTTGGCAAATTCTTCACTCTTATGGACAAATAGGAAAGCTGTTTGTCTCGTCCACTCATCTCACCTGGAGCACAGCCGGTTTGACAGTAGCCACACTTAGCACATCATCGATCTGACGACTGTTGAAGTTTGACAGCCCGATGGCTTTCACAAGACCTTTTTCCACCAGTTTCTCCATAGCCTTCCAGGTATCCTTGTAATCAGTGTAATCGTAACGCATCGTGTTATCAGGATTCTTTGGGAAGAGATTGTCCCCTCGCCTACAGCATCAAAGGGGAAGTGTAAGTACATGTGTCACGTTATTTACATTATGTGAGTTCTTCACCAAAAGAAACCTTCCTCAAAGTGTTCTTAAAAACTTATACATGGTCTGGAGGGCAGAGCACAAACTGAGCGAATTTATCTGTTCAGTTCCATCATGTGACTAAACCTCTAAGCAGTTATTACACACACAGTCTTCCCACATAAAGCTGTTAGACAGCACTTTGAAGTACTTACCCGTACAGCAGTGACTACACAGAACTGATAAGCCACTGTACACACAGCAGCAGCTCTTTGCACACTTGGATCCTAATAAAACAGCTGATTTAGGGATCAGCAACTCAGAGGAAGGCTTTGGGTTTTCAATTTATTTCCAAGAGGGGACTGGTATTCTTTATAGGCTGTTTGGAGCTGCTACCAAAGGGATCTTGGTTTAAGAGGTATCTAGGAGAAACTGTATTCTCACAGAAGTCTTAACACGTACACGTTGGTTGGGCGTGTTTCCTTCCAGTGAGTCATACCAACACGTTTAAAAAATAAAATTAAAATTAATTAAAAAAAAAAAAAAAAGGGCCAAAAGAAACAAACAGACACAAAGAACCTGGTTGTGCCAGGTGACACCACCACAGGTAAAGGGCTGTGACTGGTCCCTGAGCAGTCCATGCTTGGAATTCCAGTAGAAGAGCACTGCTTCATAAGCACCATGGGACTTTGCTAGCTCAGAACTCAGACCTTTACAATCCTCTAACTAAGCAGGGAGTGGTGTGAGGAATGGCAGCAGCTGGGGACAAGGGAAGATAGTTCTTCATGTCATTGATAAATCTAGAACCAAAAGGAACTCTGAAAGCTTTACGAGTTCCCAGCTCAGAAAAGCAGCCTCATATGTCAAGAGAACTGTGTTCAGTGGGAGTAATTTTCAAGACCCAGAGGCACTGTGATTTTCATCCAGTAGTCCTTTGCTCAGCTTCCCAGGACAATAGGCATTATAGATAAGCATGCATTAAAACCGCTAGGTAAAAATAATGGAAAACTGGAGAGTGAAGAGTTTCCAATCAGAAGAAAAATTAAAGTGCTTTATTAGAGTGTCAGTTGTGTCAGCAGTTGCATAACATCAAGCAAACTTAAATATTAGTAATATCTAAACATACATCATTATTTGAGTTATGTGTCATTATCAAAGCAATATTTAATGGGTCTTTTCTTCCAGGCAAATGAAAAGCAAACCTGTTTCACAACAGGGGGGAATTTTTAACAGCTCTTCCTCCAGATCAAAAGCACTTCCTCATTCTGTTATGCTGAGGAATATATTTATACTTTCATCTTACTGTTAGTGTTTCACTTTGCAGAATTCAGTTCCTATGACCAGAAGGAGAAAAATCATTCTCAAATTTGCAGAACAGACAGAGTCTCCTTAAACTGACAGGGCCTTCCCTGCTGAGTGAAGACTCCATGCAAACATCTGGTCAGGAGATTTATTCCCCTTGCCTTTTTTTTTTTTGCTGACTGTAATTGGGTGGGGGGACAACTGTTCCCACATCCACAAGGAAATAAAGTATGGAACTCTGCTTCTCATGGGGTTGTAGGATAACTGCATTTAGCACCTAACTGGAAAACTTTCTCATCTCTTATTTCCTCAAATCAAAGAATTACTGCAATTAGTGTCATAAGAAGTCATTTCACTTCCTCCTCATACAGATACCTCCATGATACTGCATGTGCTTGGCCACTCCAGTACACTTAATAACTACTACCAAAAAGTGTTTTCTTCTTTACAAAGCACTTAATTTTCATTTTACAGATCAGTACAACTAAGGCACAGAGCAGTTTCAGTATTTCCTCAAGATTACCACACTTCCCCAACGCCTAAATGAGGACACCAGACTATTTTAAACTTCTGACACATTTGAAACTCAAAGATTTTACCTCACAGGTAGTATAAGATGGCAAGCTTCAGTAGAGAAACTTGTCCCATGAGGCTTTATTACTTTTCCCAGTTACCTAATGTTGGCACCCATGCCAAACTGTCACCAGTTTAGTGATTATAATTTCGTTACCTAGTTGTTCTCACGACGAAAAAATTTATGTAGTTGCCTAAAGATTTTAAGTGAAGACTTAATACTCATCTCCCAGCCTCATCATTGCTAAATAATGAGAGCAATTGTCCTTTTTCTATTTACAATACTACACAAAACCCTAAGTGTTGTCTCCTCTACTGTATGTTTACAGACATCCTACAAATCTAACAGTAAACGAATTCCCACCCAAGTGAAATTCAAAGAATGAAACCTGAACAATGGTTTCTGTGAATGAATGGACGAAATACGAGTAAGTTACGTGTAGAAAAGAGTGTCTGCTTGACAGTCCACAGGATTACACACCAGAAAACATCTTGCAGGCAGTATACACAGGAAGAAATTCACAGCTCAGAAAGAAGGTCCTCAGGATATAACATGATATAACTGGGCTTTCTGCATTCTGTGCCCTTTCCGCTTAGTACTTACTCGAAGGCATGAGGCCAGTGCATGAGGTACAGGTCCAGGTAATCCAGCTTCATATCTCCAAGGGTTTTCCTCAGTGCTGGCTCTACATCATCTGGGTGGTGCTTGGTATTCCAGAGCTTTGATGTTACAAACAGGTCCTCCCTTTTAATAACCTGTAAGAAAGGAAGGAGAGCATAATTTACTGGAACAAGTTCAGAAAGCGAATTGCAACAATTTCCCAACTAGTTTTAAAACAAAGACAACAATTGAAGCTTTTGTTTAAAAAAAAAAAAAAAAAGGTTTACACATGAAACCTACTAATTAAACCTTTCAAAAATATACTGGATGGAGAAGAGCCAGAGAAATACACACACTGGCAAGTCCTAAAGTATATCAAATACTTCAGTGATTTATTAGAAGTTCTAAAAAAACAAAACAATCCTTTCCACACACGCTCTTCCCAGCTTTCCAATTCAAGGGTTAAAGCCACTACTAAGTGTGATGTGGTCAAAAGAAAGATTATTCGGTTTATTCATATGTAAATTTTGAAATTTCTATTTAACAATTCACATATTCAAGGCACAACCAGCCAACTGACTTTACTCATCACATTCCATAAACCAAGAATGCTTCCTGTGGAAAGAGCACGGGAAAATATACAGAACTCTCCCCAAACCTTTGCATTTGAGTTTCCAGGCTGTGGAAGAAACACACTAAAAACTGAGAGTCCTGTACCCTGTCTTGGAAGTGTAAGACCCATAAATAAAACAAACAGAGAGTTGGTTAACTGAATAGTATAAAACGCAAAAGGGAGATCACAGCTGAGACATAGAATTCTGTCTCAAAGGAGAGAATTCTCTCTCACTGTCTTATGTCTGACAAAATTTCACTCAAGCCTGTATTTTGAAGCAGCTGGAATGATTAATTCCTTAGTTTCTCTCCTCCAACCCTTCAATTATTTCTGTGTTTCACACAAGGACATCGCGTTCAAGAAAAAAGATTTTTAAAAACTCTTTTTAAAATTCTTTTCAAAAACAATTTTAATTGTAGATTTAAGTTAGCTGGCTAATATGAACTGACTAAAAGCCCTATGCTTCCCTTTGTGAGTTACCACATCTAGTAGGGAGGAATCCCTGGGGCTAGCTGAAAACAGCCTCTCTCAAGCAAATCACATAACAAAGAGATTGCCCTAAAGCCAAGGCAAGAGCAGCAGGAAAACAGGAATATGAAAACTTTCTTTCCATGGGCTCTGAGGCTGTACAGGTAATCCTTCCGGCCCCTTGGGCCAACAAGAGCAAGTGGATAAATTTAAGATTCCACCATCCATAGGAATGCCTGTTACATTACATTATACTTAGGCCTTGCACTCTCAGGTGCAGGCCCTGGAGTCACAGTTATTGAAACTTCACACGCAATCACTGTTTAAATAAAAAAATCAGCACATATTTACTCACTCATATTTTACCTATAACCACAAAACCTCACCAAATTTGCTGAGGCTACCTACCATTGCATGCTAGACTGGAAAATTAGAGTAACTTTCCATATAAATCGTGGCAAGTATTTTACATTATAACTGCTGATTCTGGGAACCCACAGTCTTTGAACATCCAAACTGGGATACTTCACGAGGGTGAAAGGGGCAGGCAGGCAAATTTGAAAA
>VZRE01007784.1:25358-45170 GCA_013396775.1 Cephalopterus ornatus
TTTTTACTCCTCCCCCCCTTTAAATTTATTTTTTTTGGGCTCCTTCTTTTTTTTTTTCCCTTTTTTTTCCCCTTTCTCGGTCGCCTTCCCCTCCCCCCTCTGCGCAGATGCGCCCTTGGGCGAAGCGCGCAGGGCTCTGGCTCTGGCTCCCCGCGTCCCGCGCTGCGGGGGCTGCCGCCCGCTCCCCGCAGTCAGCTTTCCCCCCCCCCTTCTCTTTAGCGGGCAGATAAAAGTCCTTCCAACGCCCCGGCCTTTATCAGCGCTGCACGGGGAGGAGCCCCGCGGGAGGAGCCCCGCGGAGGGCGCCTGCCGGGAGAGCCGAGCGGCCCCTTCTCTCCCCGAGAGGCGCGCCGGCATCTCGCTTCTAAGCTTTAAAAAAAAAAACCAAAAACAAACACCTGAGTGCTGGATTCGGCTCGGGGACATGCAGGGGGCGGGTATCCCCTGTCCCAGAGCAGGGGTGAGGGGTGGGGGGCTCGGAGGTCGCCCCGCCCGGCTGCGGTGCCCTCGGTGCGGTGCCGCTCTCTCGGCCGCAGCTCCCGCGTCTCCACCGCGTTCTTGTGACGGTCTTGGAGGTAGCAAAAGTGTGGGTGTGTTTTGAAACGGCCTTTCGCTTTTGTTCGAGACACCCTAAAGGTATGAATTGCTGGTTCGGAGAGCAGGCCTCGCTTATGATAATTGCCGTTTGAAGATAATTGAGGCCGTCTGCGGCTGTGAGCAAACAAAGGTTGCTCTGGCCGGGTTCAGGTGTGCTTGATTTACAGCGTTCATTCTGCTTTCCTCCGGAATGAAAGGAAATAACAATGATTCTGTGGTCTGTTCCTCTGTGGGTTAGGAAATGCTGTGGCTAAAAATCCGAGCGTAACACGTGCTGACCCCAGAGAGAAAAGCAGAAAGGTTGGCAGGTCGCAGTGGGTGCTCGGAGGAAAGCAGATGGTTCTCTTGCAGTATACGAGGCGGCCGAAGTCTCCTGCCCATATTAAAAGACTTTCGCGTTACCTAAAATGGGGGCGATAACTTGTAGTTTCGGAAGGGGAAGTATCAAAGAGCAGTCTGACGGCTTCTGTTTGACATTGAATACCTAGTGAAATACTCCAGGGGATTGCTGATGGAACAAATATAGGAGGTATGGCGCAGTACTGAGCAAAAGTATGACCTTGAGCTTGAGTAACGGAATTCAGCGACAAAATGCAGGGTCATGCACTCCAGGCCAAACAGCTTTTGCTTATAAGATAAAACCGGCCTGTTGGAGGCACCTCAAATACTGTGCAATGGCTGTTCCACCCTTCTTCGTGCAGAATTGCACTTTGGGAACTGCACCTGCGTTTGTGGGTACAGGATTATTGATGTCCTACTGCCAGGCTGCTTCAGTTGCATCCTACAAATTCCCTCTAGTTCTGGCCACCTTCATTTGTAAGACTCGCTCCCAGTCTGCTGCAGTTGAAGACGAAACCCTTGGGTGATCATGGGGATAAGGACCTTTGTTGCAATAGGCATTTAGAAACAGTGAACATGTTGGCACCTCTCAAAATAAAAACTGAGAAGTGGATGGTTACCGTCCATATACTGTCAGGGTGCGCTAAAAAGAGTAAATGTGGATTGAAAGCTAAACGTGTGACTGGAGGGCTAGTTCTCCAGGAACAAAATGCCTGGCAGGGGGGAAGGAGCCAAGAAATGAGGTGCTCTCAACCTTTTTTAGAACGGGCTTAGTGCCTCGCAGGCACAACCTGGAAGAATCCTTGAAACTTGGCTTTCCTTAGCGACATGAGACTCATGCCAACCTTTGAGGTGGTGGTTTGTTTTTTTTTTTATTTACAAGGCAGCTAGTGCTTGTAGCGGTGTATAGAATGACTTAAATAAAATCGCTTTTAACAATAGTTTGTGAGCTGCAGAAATAAGGTTTATAGAGTTGGCAATTTGAAAGATTATGCTCTGGATGCATCTGGAATCCTAAAGTGATACACTACATTCCCAGACTGAGCAAAAATACTGCCATGGGCATATTACAGATGACTAGCTTTTAGGGCAGGCAGCCAGAAGTAGAGTTCTCTTGTCCTTGTGTACCCTCTTACTCTTTTTTTTCAATAGATGTAGGGAGAAAGCAACCTGGCTGTACAGATTTAAGACTTGGTGAAATTTTAATTGTTAACATAGAATGTGATTTCCACGTATACCACGAGTCTTTCTGGTTGCAAGTAAAAAAAGGTTTAATTGTTTGAAGGACTAGAGTGTAGTTATGCAGAGCACTGTTCCCTAGGGATAAACAGAAGTTATTTTTTCTTCCAGAATCAGCAGGAAGATCAAGTTTGAGGTCTTAAATTCCCTTGTAAAATTGAACAAGGGTCTTCTCATCAGAAGGTCTAAAAAACCGACTTTCTACTCATCAACCAAGTGGAATGGGAAGATATTTCTGAGTTCTGCTAAAGCTCTAGGCTGGCCCTTTCCCAGACTGAGTTGTTACTGGCTAGATAACCATTGCTGTATCATTAGGAGGCAACGAGCCAAACATCTTGAAGTGCTGGTAATCTCTGTAGTGGCTTGACTACCCAGGTGACAGAGTTAAAACTCAAGTCACTCTGAAGCCTTGTGTAGCAAGACTAAGTTGTCTTTGGTATTCAGTCTGGATTGATAAAATGCTTTGAATAAATGCTTACTTCCAGGTGCAAAGGTACCATTATCTAAACTGTGTTGGTGTTCATTCCTGTCTAGATTAAATCAAGATGTCTTCAGGAAAGGCTTTCATTGGAAAACCAGCCCCTGACTTTACGGCCACGGCTGTAATGCCAGATGGACAATTCAAAGACATCAAACTCTCTGACTACAAAGGTAAGTTTGTGCTTCTCTAATTACACAGATAGTCTGGCCATAGGCAGGAGTGAAGGGTATCTAAAGATATGTCTTGATTTGGTTCCAAAGTAATAGTGACCACTTGGCAGTAGACTGAAGTATGGAACTTGGGCAGTGGTTCTCACTGGTGCTTGGGAAGCTGTCAGCAGCATGACTGGATGTCCCACCTAAGATAACTCTTGCTAATTAGCACAAAACTCCTCTAAACTGTAATCTTGCATCAGGCTTATTGCCCTGTGTCTCAGACTGAGACTATAACATCTCCAAACTATGTGGAACAGCAAAATCTTCTCTTCCATCTTCGTCAATGGAAAGTAGATTCGTTCCTCTAACCAGTCAAGTCCCTTTCTCTAGAGTACTGGCAACGTGTTTGCCCTTCCAAAAAAGCTTACTAAAAGTCAGGGAAAGCCTGAAATATCCAAGTGCTAACATTCATGGTTTTAGAAACACATTTCTAATGATGCTGCAGGCTGCATGAGGGTGGTGAGTAGGTATAGGCTGGTCACCTACTCAGTTAAAATTCTCCTTGGCTTGTAGCCTTTCAGACCTGTGCCATTTCTCTTTTAATTGTCAGCCACGGGGTCTTCTAGTATAGCACACCCAGAGGTGTACTCTGGGCAGGACTATGGGAGTAGAGTCAGGAGATGGGCATTCCCTGTCAAATTTGACAGTCTGGTTTTGGAGGCTTCAGTTGGTAGGGTTCTACATAACATAAATATATATATCTCTCCAGTCCTAAAAAAGAGGCATCTATAGTTTGTCATTTAATCTTTAAAGGTAGCTTTGTGTTAAGACTTTTCCTTTCTATCAGTATTTGAATGGTTGATATCAAATACAACTCTTAAGAGGCTGAGAGATTAACTGGTTATACTGCTTTTCTAGGAAAATATGTTGTGTTCTTCTTCTACCCCCTGGACTTCACTTTTGTCTGTCCAACTGAAATTATTGCATACAGTGACAGAGCTGATGAATTCAAGAAAATCAACTGTGAAGTAATTGGAGCTTCTGTTGACTCTCACTTCTGTCACCTTGCCTGGTAAGAATCATCGTTTTAACTTAATAGAATGTTCTGCCTGGCTGCAGTTCTTGCAGGAACTGAATCCTGAGTGTATTCAAACCAGCTTAATGAGTGGCAAAGGCACTTGAGAAGTATTTGTAGTGCCAGGTGCTTCTGATCAGAACTGAGCACACTGGTCAGTTCTTTTGTTGCCTCCTGGCTGACTGAGTATGATACTGCAGAAAGGATCGGCTTCTCTTGTACCTTGAACCCTCATTCTGAACTGCCCGTGTTTTTAACACTTAAACTTCCTTCTTTTAGGATCAACACTCCTAAGAAACAAGGGGGCTTGGGTACTATGAAAATCCCCTTGGTTTCTGACACGAAACGTGCCATTGCCAAAGAATATGGAGTACTTAAGGAGGATGAAGGTATTGCATACAGGTAATACACCAGAAGGTAAACTTGCTGATAAAGTCTGGCGTTGCAGTACGTGGAGCACGTCAGGTGAACACAGAGCTTGTGTACCCTGGAACACCTGCAGCAAGCTGAAGCTATTGGCTGTTCGAGATGTAAACTCCTTCAGGCTATCTGACACTCCTACAGGGGGAGATGCTGCTTGGTTCTCCTTAGTGCTTAAGACCTCATGTGCTTTTGTCATGTTAGATGAGTGCTGCACAGTGCAGGAGTGTCGTGCAGGTGAGCTTCTGCAAACTTTGTAATGCAAGACCTCCGTAGTCATGAGAACGATTACAGCTATTTAGTGATCAAAGTACAGATTAATTAAAACCCGTGCCTTATCTTTTAGTCAACTCTTCAGAAAAAGTTGCTGAGGGAGCTGAACTTTTGCTGTCTTAACCTGACTTTGGAGGACTGAGCTGTTTGTGGTTGGGCTTTTGAGAACAGTGTGTAGGATGTTGTGTTTTGGGGGTTTTTTTTGAATGTAAGAATGTCTCTTTGAATTCACTCTTTTTCCTTGGGTTTCTCTTCCATTTTGTCTCTTGTACTAGGATCTTCCTTAAATAGAAAGCACTTCTTTTGTGCATCAGTATTTTGACTTGCCTCCTGTCCTTCCTGGTTCCTGCTGAATGTCAGGCTTTCAGTTGCTAATGTTTCAGTGCTATGCACGCACCAAAGGTGTTAGATTTTAGGAAGAGGTCGGTAATACTAGATGACACACTTACTGCCATAATTGAATACTGAACTTCGAGTTTTTGAAACTCATTTCAATCTACTCAGTCTTTCAAAAAGCTGTGTTTAACTTTGGGGCTGGTTTTTTTTGTTTGTTTTTTTAGGGGCCTGTTCATAATTGATGACAAGGGCATCTTGAGACAGATTACAATCAATGATCTTCCTGTTGGCCGTTCTGTTGATGAAACCCTCAGACTTGTCCAGGCCTTCCAGTTTACAGATAAACATGGAGAAGGTAAAAGTTTCTTCTTTTTAATTTAACGCTTTCTCTGAAGAACAGCATTGAGTAGGCAGGTTTTAAATCAAGGTTTACTGAAAGGTACACTAAGTCCACGTATCAATCTGTGCACAGCAAGTAATTGTAGCTCTTGAAGTGCAGCTGGTTCTGTAAAGCTGCTTGTTGAAGGACACTGTAGTGCTCTATCCTATTGCAGTTAATTGTCCATTGAGTACTTGCTAATGTTAAGATATCACTCGGTTTGGTGATGGATGTCTTGTCCAGCACAGAGCAGTTGTGTCCCTTTCAGTTGGACAGAAAATACTTGAGACAGAAATGAAGAACATGAAGCAGCATGATTTAGAATCTGCTCTTGGATTTGGTAGGTTGAGACCACCAGTTCTAAGGTAGTGTTTGATGCAGTCTGTTGGGCAAATTGTTCAAATTCCCAGAAAGTCTGCTGATCTTTCTGTCAATGTGTAGTGAGGGGAAAATGGATGAGTCTCTGTGCCCATAGTTCAAGGGTGATAAGGTGCTTCAGGCTGGCAGCTCTTCTGCAGGAATTAAAAAATAAGGCACCGCAGATGAAAAGTTTAAACCAAGTTATGCAAACTCAAAATTGCTATATAGGTGTTGATAGTCTTCTGTTGTCACTAACTAACGACATGTGTTGCTGCTGGGCATACTTAATGTGCTTCAGAACAGGTAAATCAATGGCAGGTTTTATTTTAATAAGCTGCTCTTGTGGCTCTGGTGTAGCCTGAAGAGGGAGTTAGTCGTTCTGAACATGTCAGGAGAGGGAACATCCCAGATATTTGATGATGGAGCAGTCACATGTCATGGGAGTAGTCAGAAGATGGCAGAAGTTTTAGAACTAGGACTGCAGCGACATCTAAACCAGGATAGACCAGAGTAAGGTGTGTAGCAACACTCAGGAGACGAGAATACTGTAGCTGTAATCGCCAGTCCTGTGTGGAGCAAGCAGCAAGCATTGCATGGCTGTAAACAAGGAATACTGTTGCTGCAAATTTGACAGCATGAAGACTCTCGAGTCGGGGTGGCTTTTTGATAGCCATGTAGGGGAACTAGTGACAGTTTAACGCTTTTTTCCCCCCTCAGTGTTAAACTGGAGAACGGGCCCAGGGTGAATTAAAGATAAGGGAATACAGACTTGACTGGATCCCAGGAGATAAAGTGCACTGAGACGGTGTTAAAGGCTCTCTGGCCTGGGCTGCTGGAGTTGGTGTTACCTTGCTGTTGGGCTTCTCTGAAGCCCTTAGGTGGGGTGAGGAGGGGGTGCATGTGTGAAGGACCCACTGATCCATGGGCAGGCACCTGGTTCACGTGCCTAGTGAACAAATAGAAACAAGTAAAACAAACTGAACACAGTGTGACCCCGAATGCCCCATCTGTATGTTCCAAAGGTGTGTACATGTTCTGAGTTGCTGTTTTGCCTTTACTGTTGTGTAAAACGTGTTCTGCTCTGCAGAAGCAGTTGGTAAGACTTAAACATTCTTATCGTTTCAGTGTGCCCAGCTGGCTGGAAGCCTGGGAGTGACACAATCAAGCCTGATGTTCAGAAAAGTAAAGAGTATTTTGCCAAGCAGAAATAAACATTCAGTCTGGGTGGAAACTAGAATGCCTTACGTAAAGAGCAAGCATCAGTTACTGAACTTTGACTAAGTCATTGCATCTGAGTCAAGGGATCATGTTATAGTTATAAGCAGTAACTTTTTTACTTGAAGGAAAGTTTGCCCTGTTGACAGTACCTTCATAGAAAATACTAATGATCAGTATCTGTACATCAAGCCCTGTTGACCTTAGTGACAATGCTGTGTATGTGGTTAGCCATGTGTTACATATAGAGCAGTGGTATCCTTTTGTAACTCTATTAAACTTGTGAAAAGAGCACCCTGTCTACTGTTTTTCTGTGTAGTCGTCAGGAGGAAAGCAGTGCAGGCTGCACTTGTGGAAGCTCTCCCGACTGAAGGCCTTTTACTACAGCTCCATTAGAACAGAGATAGAAATGCTGAGTTTTCATGTTGCAGTAGTAAGGCACTCTTCACATTCCTCGTGACTTTCCTACTAGGTAAAGGAACACGGTTTGATTTTTCAGTCCATCGAGACTTGAGCTCTGGGCACTGTGGTATTGCTCAAAGCATAGATGTGACTGACAAAGGTGGGGCATGTTTTCGTGCACTGTGTCAGCTTACTCACTTCTGCATCTGCTGCAGTCGAAATGGACTGTTCAGTTTCTCGGAATCCAACATTTAGTTTGAATGCTGTCAGTACAAGGGCGGAAGAAGCAAATTTCCTTGGATATACAGCGTTCATCCCTGGTCTTTCCCACTGCATGTCATGGGGGTGATAATATGCCAGTTAACCATTAGCTTTGTAGTCATATGATTTAGATCAAAAGGGTGGCATTGCAAAATCTGCTGCTCAGGTGTGCCCAGCCTTTTCTTTAATCTCTGTATTCCCAATGATTATGTAAAACTCAGAGCACGTGACTGTGGCATTAAGTTCCACTAAAGCTGTGTCTGATTTGTAGCTTCATAGCTAAAGGTGGCTTGTGATAAAGTCTTGAACCTCAGAGCTGAGAATTTGGGTAATGAGCTATTGCCTAACCATGAGAGTGCGTTAGAACCTTGTGATCTTGATGTACCTGTAAAGATTAAACTGTTAAAGGCCGAGACCTTGCATCTACCTTCAGCTCCTCCAGTAGTAAACAAGTTCTGTTCTGCTTGAAGTGAGCAACAGCAAAGTTAAGGCCCAGGGCTACTTCCATGACTCAGAAGTGAAAGTTGCATGCCTTGAGAAGTAAACTTGTTTAGTACAACTGGAAAAAGTATACTGCAGAAGCCTTAACACCAAACACTTCAATAACTACCGAAATAACTAATCAGGGTCTTGTTTATGTGCCATAAATCTTCATTGAAGATATGTGTAAGTGATGTTTACCTGGATCATCTTTTTTCCTATTATTTAAAAAAATCCAAATTCTTGAGATAAAAAATGAGTCCAACATCCCCAGGGGGCATTGAAAAGTAACAGGAGTATTTATGTGTTCAAAGCAGCTTGTTTCAATGCCCAACCACCCTTTCAGTGAAGAAATTTTTCCTTAATATCTAATCCAAACCTACCCTGGTGCAACTTGAGGCCGTTTCTTCTTGTCCCATTGCGTGTTACTTGGGAGAAGAGAACGAACCCCACCTGGCTACAGCTTCCTTTTGGGTATTTGTACAGAGTGATAAGGTCCCTCCTCAGCCTTCTTCAGATTAAACACCCTCAGCTGCTCCTTGTGCTCCAGACCCTTCCCCAGTCCTGTTGCCCTTCCCTGGACATGCCCCAGCACCTCAATGTCTGTCTTGTCCTGAGGGGCCCAAAACCAAGTCCTGCTGACTCATGACAATGTGGCAAATGAGTCTGTTCTGTGCCCAGACCGAGGGCCAGTACGTTAATGACCAAGTTTGGCCCCTCACCATGACACAAATGGATTTTCTCAAACCCTTAAGTGTAGTCACTGTTCATATGTGAGAGAATGTGTTTAGAGCTTTGTAGCTGCTCGGTCACCTACCCCTCGTCATGGAGGATAAAGGGGTGTTCTCATGTTCTGGCCTTGGAGCTCTCTCCCAAAAGGTAGAGGGAATCTTTATGTGCCCATCCCAGGCCCTGGGAAGAAGATGAGGGCCTGAGGGCGGTGGAGCCCTGACCCCTGCAGCCTCCTTATCCCACGGTCTGAGGTGTCCCACTGTGGCTGCTGCCAGGAGGGGAGGTCAGAGCTGCCCTGAGGGAAGCGCAGGAGTGTCCCATAAAAACCTTGTCTTCATTTATTCATTTATCCTCTGATGGAAGGCGTTTCCTTCGGTACACCGTAATTCCCCATGCATGCTGGTCATGTGGGCAACTCAAGCCCTGACAGGAAAATGTTGTCAGCCCTCAGCAGAGCTGTGTCACTCCTGCTCTGAGCGATCCCTAATCCCATCCAACAACCCGTTTTTAATACCTCCCGCCTTTTAAATGTCTCAATAGCAATAGCGGCGTTCATGTGTTTTAACTTTCCTGTTTTGGAGAAGGGGTTGATCTCGGTGGCTGCTTAAGTAGCTCACAGTTTAGAAAAAAAGATTCTATGATTCTATGATTTTGGTTATAATTAATTGCTCTGCTGCTGCCCACCTGGAGCTGCTAAACTGAGGGGCTACGAACTGTGTTTACTTAAACATCAAAGTCACAGGTGAGTGGTGATACTGTGGAAATGCAAAATGGCCAAGAAACAAAATACCTGTGCGTTGGGAAATGTATTATACGTTCGCACCAAATTATTAACTAGGAATTCATGCAATTATTTTTTCTTTTTATTCTTCAGCAACATGACACATCTGTGGGAAAGTTTGCCATGCTGTCATTTTAATGTTTACTTTACTTACATTTCCAAGAGTATAACACCAAAAAGCGGGTAATACACAAATCCAGAAGGGTCTAAGTTTATTTCTTTGCTGAAACTCTGCACCTGGAGCACCTCCTCCCCCTCCTTCTTCACTGACCTTGGTGTCTGCGCAGCTCTTTCTCTCACATATTTTCACTCCTCTCTCCAGCTGCAGGTTGTTGCACATTTTTTCCCCCTCTTCTTAACTCTGCTTTCCCAGAGGCTCTCCCACTGTCACTCATGGGCTCGGCCTTGCAGCAGGCCCATCTTGGAGCCACCTGGCATTGGCTCCACTGGAAATACTGGAACCTTCCAGGAGCTTCTTCATGTATTATCTAAAATTAGGAATATTTACTTCCTTATATAAATATGGCACATATTTATAATTAAGTTTTCAGACAAAAGCATTTGTGTAAGAGCAACGGGATTTTTTGGTATGTATAATACAAAACTGTGCATCAGGTTTAAATTCTATACATTGTATCACAGAATACACAGAATGTGACACTTGATGTTTGACATACAGAACCTAACCTTTACTAGATTTTGTACAACTTCTATGAGTATGTTATTTCAAAATTAACAATTGCGTATTTAGATGCTTATAAGAAAAAAATTGCTTATTAACATTTAATGAATTAGCACTTTGTTACAAAGCAAGTTTCTCACTGGTTTTGGAAAACAGTCTAATAAGTTACCAATTTTTAAAAGTACTATTTTCTTAGCAAGTGCTCCAGCCTTTTTATCAGGCCTCTGATGAATAAGTTATTGGATTGTCGAACAAATCAATACAGTGCAAAGAACAAAAGCAAGTAGTTTACATCTCAGAGGTGTTGCAAAATGATGCACTTTGGTTAGGAAAGCATGTTTGCAAAGGCCCCATGACTGTACCTTTTAATAATGTTATGTATCAAAACAACAGTATGTAAAGGCTACTTTAAAATAATGAGGTTTATCATATTAATAATTTGAAAAATGTATATCCTATGAAAAATGAAGTCGTATGGGTGTGGTGTTCAGTATTAAATGACAATGTGTAAATATATATTCTGATGTATATTGCTGGACAGATAAAGCATAGAGGACTCAAACCAGAAGTGTCTTTGTTCTAATTTGCAAAGGGTGAAATGAGGTAAGTGGAGAGCAGTGGTGTGAAGACAAAGGTACCAGCAGGAACACAGCACACTTGGTCAGTTAATTCAGAAAGTGTGTTAAAGATGTGACTGTCTCTTTTTTAAATACAAATCAATGGTACATGCAAAAAAAACCCACGGAACTAGGAAATCAAAGAAATAGCAGGGGGGTTTTTTAGTATTATGAATGTATTAGCTTCTATTTTAATACTAGAAAAGAAAAAAACCAGGAGTTTGCCTTCAGAGTACGGTCAGAACTGATTTTACTGTGGGTAAAATCCGTATGCCTGCGCTTGTATCAGGTCAGTGGTCGGCGTCTTCACCTGTAACATCGGTATAATTTAAACAGCTCACCGAGTTTAGCAGAATGGTATCGCAGAACAGCTGTACAACAGCTCTGCATCACCAGCTCCTCTGTGCTGCGCGCACTTGGGTGGCCGCAGGAGAACAGGCTGTGGGTTGTTTGCGGCGTTCCGGAACAGGAGCTGTGCCTGTGGGAAGCAACTCTCCCCAACGCCTTGCGATGAAAGCTTTGGGCTGCAGTGTGAAGTCTGGCTCTTTCGCCTGAAACTTAAATCATGGTAGATATTACGGGACACGTGTCTGAATTTAGAATGCTTCTGTGCAGGATGCCATTCCAGCACAGATATATAACTATACACATGAATATATGTGAAGCTGTTAAGGTTGCACTGTCCTCTGAAACAGCCCAGTAGGTTTACGTTCCATATTCTACAGCAACAGATTTTTGATGTATTTGCGCTGACAAATGAGATTAATGTCCTTGGACTAGAGAGAAAAGAAGTTTAACCTACAATTAATAAAACAATATAAATTAAAATTAACGTATTTCATCAAATTCACAAAAATAAGGTAGTTTTTTTACAGTTTGGAAGACTGAAGGAACAGTGAATAATTCAGGAAGCCAGAACAATATTGGAGAAAGGGTTACGACATGAAATTAAAACCTAAGAGCAGCTAACTCCTTTAGAAGGATTAAGAGGGTTTACGCATTCATAGGAAAACTAATGATTCTGTGTAAATTTAAGAAACCCAGAAAAATTCTCCCACCCCTCCCTGTCTTCAATTTACCTACAGGAATTTTCCTATCCCATGCTGTGTTTGAAATGAGGAAAAAAACCCAAAACAACTTAGAGTAAAGGTGTATGATTTTCGGACAACTTTCGAAGTGTTAGTGCAGTTATTAAAAATAAAATGTCTTGCTCACTGAGTTATGTACAAACATCGACAAAAATAACATAAAACGGGAAATGTATTATAAATGTAACATTAATGAATGATAGTAGACATTTTAAATATTTGTGTATATATATATATTATCACGTTTTGCAGATTTTGGCATATTACTGGAGAAATTTTAAACATTCCACTAAAATATCTTATTGTTCATTCTATGATAAAATATTTTTTTTTAGAGTTTCCCAGCGTGTTTCCTCAGGAACGTGAACATCCATCTGCTTTTTCAGTCACAGAGAGAAAAGAAAAGCACGTTTGTGTTCCTTGGTGCTCTCTGTTTCCCCCTCGAAAGCCCAGAAGGGAAGTGCTCTGTTCGTTTTCTGAAGCAAGCGTGGGGGATGATCTGTCACAGGGTATTTGATAGGATAGGAAGCCAACAGCAAAAAAAAAGTCTCATGAATACATTTGTCTGCTTTGGCAGGTGAATCTGTGAAAGTTCAGGTTGCAGAGCTACAGCTGTTTCTCTGCTGCAGTCAACGGCAAAACCACTTCCTCTCAGAGGAAGAACTTGGAACTGCTGCTGCTTAAATCGGTATTTAAAGCTAATTTATTAAAGATACTTTTTGCATGGGGCTGAACAAAGAGTGACGATAACCACAGTGGTGCTGATCAGGAGATGCAATACGTTAAGTCTTCACTCAGGGTTTTTTTTTTTTTAAAGTCAAATTCAAGTCACTGTGCATTTTCAGAAATGTACCCCGTGTTAAATAGCAGCTCCACCAATTTTGGTCATAAATGAATAAAACGTCCTGAATGCTACACTGAACGAGTACAATTATGCTTCTGATCCAGAGGAGGGCAATCTAGCTCTAAAAAAACCCCAAAACAACATACCAAAAACCCCAAACCAAGCCAAACTTTAAACCCCTCACCAAAACACCAAACCAGAAGAGTGCACTGCTCTCCCGAGGCTGACACACCAGCACTGATTTACACAGCAAACCATCTTCAGTTTTCCACAGTTTAGAGGAAGACAGGATTGTTACAAGCCACTCTTTTTTCAGGAGAAGGAAATAAGTCAGCATTAGGAATTAAGTTTGCCACAATCCACCTCATACCACAAAGAAACTTCAGTGCTTATTCTTGCACCACTGAGATGAAACTGAATTAACTGGTACCAAAAAAACCCAACAGTGTTTCCTCAGGTGTTTTTCTGAGCAGTAACACTCAGGACTGCTCGTCACCAGATTAGACTGTGCTTTGTATTTAATTGGTAGTTTTTGTCACATCTTTAATTTTAATAAAAATGTCACTAATTTTAATAAAAATCTCACTTATTTTAAGGTTAACCAAGTAAAAAAAGGGAAAATGTAACTGAAGGCGAATAACAATGATGTATGTTATGTGCATGAAAACATTACAAATTGTTAATTCTCCATAGAATATTTTATTGGGATATACTGAATATCTTGCTGCTAAAACTGAATTTAAATTCAAGTAGGTTTTAATTTATTTTATTTTTACTGTTCCGCTCTTCAACACTCACTCTACTGGTCATGCTGAGGGGAAAAAAAAAAAAAAAAAGAGTCTTTAATAAATGTTTAAAGGTTAGGACTTAGAGAAAAACCTGCCTGTCTAAAAATGTAAAATGTGATACTTGAAAGAGTAAATCTATCCAAGTGTTTGCAATTACTTGTTTGACATTTGCGAGTGCTGAAAATCAGAATGCCTTCACAACGCCTCGGGACCCGAGGATGATCCATTCCTCACCGTGTCTGGTCTTGCCCCAAGAGATGAGGTAAGTCAAACAGGTTCTGAAACTTTAATTTTACAAGACAAAGACCATTATGCTCCAAGCAGCAAGCAGGGAAAACTACTCACTTGCAGCTGTGGATCCCAGTTACCTGACTGAGGAAAAAAAACAGTGAACACCCAATCCGGGTCACTCCGAAACTACTGCAGTAGGAATGGATGTGTCCAAATATTTGTCCTCCGTCCAAGCTCGTACAGCTGCGGTCCCAAAAGCACAAGGAACACGGACTTGCCCTTATTGTGACTCAGTATTCGCTAATAGGTTTTAAGGAATTCTTATTCCGGTACTTAGAGGTATCACTTCAATGTTCCTGAGGGAAAGTCCCTCAGTTGTGTATCGTTGGACATCTTGAACTTCTGTTCCTGTAAGAACAGAGGAAGAAATGAGAAGTGCCCTGATAGGTGCTTGCTGTTAAATGCTCTTGCTGCAATGACCTTTGGGAGAGATAAAACTTTATTAGACTTACTCATAAATGTGCTGTGTTTTACTTTTTCATATCCCAGATGAGCTTGTGGTGATAGTTCATTAACTTCTGCTAAGATAATTAACTTTTTCCTTAGTTTTCAGATACAGGATTTTGTGTCTTAGGTAGCTCACTATTTTCGGGATGCTAAAAACACAGTGATCAACCTTTGCTTGAACATCTTGAGCTCTCCACATGTTAAAAAATGCATTGTTTAAATAAAAATACTCAGTACTGAGGGTTACTCACAATTTTGTATATTTTATTAACCAAAATACCATGTGAAGAGAAGTAAATTACAAAAATTGAAATGCAATGGCTGTGGTAATCTGTTTAATAAATTAACTAAGACAAAATATTAAATATTTGTAAGAAATCGATGTAAAAAATCAAAATATTTTACTTTAAATTGCAATGTAAAAATATAGATCTTATTCCATTCTATATCTTTCTGAGATGACCAGTATTTTGTGTTTGTCATTAATATGATCCATTAGCTCAAGCCCCCGCTGAATTACAGTTCAGTTGGAAAGTTCTGAAAGGTCAAACAAATTTCAACCAGAAGTAATTCTATAACAAAAGAACAGAATTTAAACAAATCTCATTATTTTACTTAAATTAAAAATCACAATACCTCTATCACACAGTAAGTCAGGTGTCTGCCTTAGTCAGACGTGAACAAAGCACAGAAAGCAACAAAGACTTTTTTGTAACAGCAAATCCACTGAACAAACCCAGTGGTCACAAGCTCGCTACTCTGTTTACAGGGAAACAAACCTGTTATACTGAATTTGGATTACACTTAGTGCATAGACTATGAAAAACTGTACCAAGCAGTGACCTTGCTGTGAGGGCAACCTTCATGTTTGAGTCTCCAAAAGGTAGGAAGAATCACAATGTAAAAAAAGAAAGGGCTCAGTTCTGCAAAGCGAGTATTTTTGCATCATGTTGATACCACTGAAAGGAAAAAAAGTGCTTAGTGATTTGCAGCATTGCACTGGAGTCAAGTAAAACAACTCCCATAAAATACTATTTTAATGTATTATTTTAACAAGTCCTGAGCCTCAAATCGCTCAAAGATAAATTAATTCCCGGTTCCCAGCGCCATTGGAACCTCTGAACAAACCTAACGGGAGAAAGTCATCAATGGAGGCTACGTTTCTGTCTGAAGATGTTTTATCCAGCAACATAAGTAACATGAATGTCACTAATATTTTCCTTTTTTCTCTGCTTGTTTGCCCGTGCGTGTGACAAGGCTTCATGGGGTGGTTTTTGAAGTGTGTGCAGGTTTACAATCTCCCCCACACAGAAAGCACACCAGCACACTACGGCAGTAACTCCGGGGGAGGTGTGGTGTGTGCTGGCACTGAGAAATGTTTTAAATACAAACGTCATCTACCTCAGAAAAGGTCATGAGAACTGTCCTGTTCAGTCAGTTCCCTTGACAGGAGTAAAACCTCCACTCACACGGGGATCACTCAGCATCTTCTCGAACGTTTCGGTCAGCTGCTCTCCAAGTGGGTAGATGTTTGAAATGGACCTAAGGACCTCACGGTGCTCTGAGCAGCTCTGGGTGAAGAGGAAACAGCACCTTTGTACTGCCCCTTTCCCCTTCCTAACCACCCTGAAGGAAGCGGCTGCCGTTGGCTCTGTTCTTCTCCTCACTCCTGCTCCATGTACAGACCACACTACTCACTGAAACAACCCCTGGGGAATTTTCTTTTGGATCGTAAGAAAAGGAGACATTGAAAGACTTCTAAATTAAATTAAGCCAGCTTCTTTCCTAGAGAAGGAATAGAGGGCAGATTTTCTTTCTGAGGAAGGCAAGACTGAAAAGACCGAACATCTATTCCCTAGGGAGAGTTGTGACATGGGATGGATGGATGCTGGATACATCCAAAAAAGTATCTGCCCTGAGTTCAGACACAAAAAAATTTTGGGGACAAGGGCTGAACTTCTTTTACATTTACAAAGACACTGGGAAAGAAAATGCTTGAGAACAAAAATGACCTCTCTAATGAGCAGCATGGGTTTTCCAGGGTGTCTGAACTATTCCCAACCAAAGGCCAACCGGTATCTTACCAAAAAGATGGACTCCCCAAAAGACACACCCGATCAGCAGCAGCACAGAAGGCACTGCTCCCACCTTCCCCCAGACCACGAGTGCTGTGGAGCAGTGCTCCCTCTCTCTGGGAAGCTGGCGTTTGGACGGAGACGCTGCGCACACTGCTCAGATTTGCCGTCTCTATGCACACTGTTCTCCTCCTCCTCGGCACCAGGGAAAGGTCGGTGCTGTTGAGCTACACTTTGCTGCCCTCTGCCCCTCCCTGGAGCCAGTTACTCAGTGAAATGCGATTCTCTGGGCTTCCTGTGCCAGTCCCAGCAGTCGGAATCTCTCCGCTGGAGGAGTGGCAAAGTAGACTCTTTGCTCCTCCGAATACCTTTCCTTCACCTCGATGATGTCCCTGTAGCGCCCGTCCTGCCAGTGGAAATTGAACTGCTCCAGCAACTCAATCCTCTTCTCCTCTGTGCTCACACAGTCAACAGGGGCAGGCTGCTCCAGGAACAGCACCTGAATGTCTGGGAACAGGAGGAGACCCCGGATAGCAAACCAACCGCCATACCTGGGATGGATACACACGCCAAAGATCTTCTGGAAATAAAAAAAAAAAAAAAGAACTATCTAGTAAAGGTTAGACTTCACAGTATCAAGCTTCAGCGCAATTTCTCACACTCCCAGCCCTCTGCTGGAGCGCTGTACAGAGCAGAACAGAAAGCTCTTTCCTGAACGTGTGCCTCAAAGCCTCACTTTTCACTCCCATTTTCCTGTGCCCACACACCCCACCCGGTAACAGGGGGAGAGGCTCCCTTCTGAAAATCTAACACACAAATTAACCAGAGCGTGTTTTTCCCCCACTTATAATGCTCCAAACAACAGGTTTGCCTTTGCACTGCAATTTATTCTTCTACGTAGGTTTAACACACCCAGATATTTCTCTCCGTGTATGCATTTCCCCACCACTCTGAAGGATCTTGGAAGCTTCCAATTCCCATCTGAAATACTTTATGCACCGTTATGTGATCTGGACTTTGTAATTTCCTACACGGAGAACCAGTAACTAGTGAGTAAACAACAGCTGTACAATTCAGTGATCGCAGTTTAGCGGTTCTTCCCAGGCTGTGTTTTTGCCTCACCTTTTTCCCCCACGGATCACGCTTCACATCCTTCCTTTGGTAGTAATATGCAGCTCCAGCAACGTGGGCAGCTGTCTGTGCCAAGAACTTGGGCTTTCGGCTCGGCAGGATCTCGTAATCAAACATGACATCCACCCTCTGGTCAGGGAATTTCTGGGAAGATTGGAAAACGTCAGCCCAGGCCGTGAAGGCCCCTGCACAGCTGCAGGTTGTAATGGCAGAGACAGAATATGCAGGTCACCAGGCTGCTGACACTCTTACCTTCAGGAATCACACTTCACCCTTCCAAAGAGCACAGGCAGGGGCCTGCAAGGCTCTGCCTGCTGCTGAACCCACTTGGTTTTATGCCACGAAAGTAAAAGGAATCGGTATTTCAGCTTCTTACCTCCTTCACCCGCGATAAATGATAGGAAATACACTGATCCACGGGATCCCTGATTATTTTTGATCGTTCTTTCTTCACAAAAGGTTTCAGGGCCTTGTCGAACATTGAAGGCGTGCTGAGGATCACGAAGGCCAGTGTGTCATCTGGGTAGGGGAGATGAAAGGCTGGCTGGAGAACTGCATTGTACCATCCGACCTTCGGCAAAGGAACACGAATTTCCATGAGAACAGGGACACCACTCCGGAGGACATGCAGGAATGTGAAAAAGCGGAAGGAAGTGTAGCCCCCTTCATTTGCAACCCAGATAAGGCACCCAAGCCCAGGGCCTTCCTTTCAAACCCAGTTGATCTGCACCCCAGGATTCACAGTTTCTGGAAGCTGTGTTGAGAGCTGTGTGTGAGATAAGAATCAGGCACTGCATTCAGCTCCTGTCTGCCCTTTATCCAGCTCTGCTCAGAAACCGAGAGGGAAGTGCAAGCAACCAGGTCTTGCCAATGCAAATCAGATGGTTTGGTTTAGATAAAGCTTTTACAGTTCTGGGGGTTGGTTTTTTCCTTATCATGGACCAGAAAGAAACTGGTATTTCTGTTTTGCTCATATGATAAGCTGCATGTTTTATTTCTTCAGCAGGAAACACTTGCGTGGAAATGAAGGATGTGAAGCTCTTGGCAGTGCTAACCCCCCCCCCTCAAAACCCTCAGCTCCACCCTGTGGAGTGACACAACCACATTTTGGTATTTGTTTCCAGGGATGGATGTGTTTTAACAGTCCAGAAATGAGGGATCAAGCCAGGGCAGCAGGAAGCATGACGAGGACAGGTCTCAGACCTGCAACTGCCAGGTGGAAAGAGGTACTGGCCAAAATCCCCTGCACCCTACTACTGATGCCCTGCACAGTAACATCAGCCTTTTTACGGGTTATGACAACTCCCATTCTGCCAGGGGCCATAAAGGTCAGGTCTAACATTCTAACCCAGTAAAGTAAAATCAAGCCTGAAAGTGCAACGCGCTGGTTACTCTAAGTATCAGTGAAATAAATCTGAAAGTGACTTTACAGGCGACAGTGGCAGCCAGACCTGCCCATCTGGAAACACAGAGCGAGAACCAAATTTACTATAAAGATGCATCCTTTGTCAACCCAAAGTTTAATCAGTTTTGTGCCTCTTAAGATGCTGAATCGAGATGTCACAGGAAATTAGAGAGATGTAAATCTGAGGTTTGCTGGTTTCCCAGTGTACATCAGTCAGTGCACTGGTCAGAAAGGTCCCTCTTGTAGCTACAGCCCTTTTATCTGGGTTCCACCCCTAATTCTGTTGCTGTGTCCTGGGAAAGCAGCATTAAATTCTCCAGACTCTGGAGATGCCGCCTCTCTCAGCACCTGGCTCCCTTTTACCTCCTATCTGAAGGACACAGCAGGCAATGCAAACACTGCAGGTGGCAAACACAACGCTCCCCGAGGGAAGGGCTACACTTATTGTAGGGGGATTCTTACTGGATATTGCAGACTGATTTGCATTTGGTATCGCGGATTGATTCGTATCCGATACCGCAGACTGATTTACTGCAGACTGATTTACTGCAGACTTGATTTATTGCAGACTGATTTATTGGAGACTGATTTATTGCAGACTGGTTTATTGCAGACTGCCCCCGGGGCGGGCAAAGGAGGAGCAGCTGGACACAGGGGGCAGCGGCCGTGGGAGAGAGGCCCCTTGCACGGACAGCACGGTGCCCGCGGGACATTTACGAGCGGATGAGGCGCTCAGCCCTGCGGTGTTCAAGCGCTTCTTACGCCCAGATTAAAATTTAAAGCCCGGCCGGAGGACTCTGCTCCCTGCCGGCCTCGGTGCCTCGCTGAGCAACCCTGCGGTTGCCCTGTGGGGCCGGGCCACGGCAGTCACCGCGCCCCGCGGGACCGGGCGGGATGGCCGCGCCCCCCGCGCCGGTGG
>VZRE01007784.1:45525-71648 GCA_013396775.1 Cephalopterus ornatus
CCCAAGGCGCGCGCCCCCCCGCCGCGTCTCCAGGGAGACGGGGCGCCGCGCACGGCACGCCGGGAGTTGTAGTGCGCCGCGCCCTTGCCCTCAGCGTCGGCCCGCCCGGCCGGGACTCCATGTCCCAGCACGCTCGGCCAGTCCCAGCGCGCTCGGCCAGCCCGGGGCAGCGCCGGCCGAGGGCGGCTCCCCCCGCTCAGGGCCACGTTTTCCCCGCCCCGGGAGGGGCTGTGCCGCGTTTTCTGTCCCCACACACGCTGTGGGAGAGCCCCAGCTGCCGCTGCGGGTGGCTGCTGCTCGCTAGAACAGTTAGCGAGGCCGCGGTGCTCGCAATCCTTTCTCCTTCCCCGTCTGAAAGCCTCGGGTTTGGAATCTCCTTACCCTAAGCTTAGCACAGCAACTTAACATAATCTTTTACAGTTCTTGTGCAACGTTCTCCGTCCAGCCTGAAGTCCTGAGCTTATTAAAGTGCCAGGGCAACAAATCTGCAAGTTCTTGGGGACAGAACTCCTTCAGAAATGCGAATTTCTTGCTTCGTGGAGTCCCCTTATATCTTCTAGAACCCCAAGAGCTGTTCCTTATTGTATCCATGCCTTCTGCGGTGGAAGGGCAGAAAGATCCCCTTCGACCCAGCTCCCTACTTTTCCTCTGGTGTTCTGAGATTTTTTCTGAAATGTTTAATGTTGTGCTGGATCAGAGGTCGCCTCTGGAAAGTGCTTGGAAGGGGCTGTCCCCTCTTTCTCAGGTGCCAGATCTGCTGAGCAGCCACAAAGCACGGTCTTCCAAAGAACAATCTTTTAAGAGTTTACACTGACTTGCGGAAACAAACCCCAAAACTCACACGGAGCATTGAAGCAGGTACGTTTATTTACACACGGGGGATAATCCAGCCTTTCATGCCCCGCCTCCTTACCTTTGTTCCGCTCCGTTTATGTGCTCTAATATTACATATGCATTAGCTGTATTACATATACGTTAACTGTGTTACATATGCATTAGCTGTGCCAGAAAATTCCAGAAAAGGGGAGGGGAGATTGTTAACATACACCACTCCTATAACTCCGCCTCAGAACGCGCACTTGGGGTCTTCTTTTGGGGGTTTTTGGGGGTCTTTAGATGAAGTAAGAGATCTTCCTCGGCTCTAAACTTTTCACCTTTGCTAAGAACTGCTGAGCCAGCACTGTCCAATTATCCCAAAGCCGGTATCATCTCCAGGAGCTCCTGTTTATCAGTCTTCAAGGTCCCCCTTCTTAAACCTCAAAGTTCCTTATCAAGACTTCAGAGTTTTCTTGTTCCTGTTAGAATCCTCATTATAAAGTTAACTATATCTTGTCTGTAAGTTAGCATAAGCAAGCAAGGTCCTATTTTAATTTAACAGTATTCTACCTAAAATTAGCTCTAGTAAACTACAGTCTTTTTGTGTCGCCCTTTATCAACGCAAGCTCAGGATGGAAGCGTGGAGCACCCAGCAGAGGCTTGGCCACATCAGGTACAGGGGACATACCTTCAGGGGATTCAGGGGACGTCCAGCTCTGTGTGTGTTACAAGAGGGCAGGGACAAGGCAGCTGCCTGGGAGCTGCAAGAGTGTGTCACAGGAGGGTGCTGCTGACTGCTGGCTGCTCAGAGCTCTGCAGGACAGCTTTTGTGGCAGACTGTTTTCACAGGCGATGGATTGGCAAGCTCAGAGACGCTGGGGACTGATCTCTCATCTTATTGTCCTCTTTTGCCAACTGTCCTTGGTACCTGGCTGTGGATAGAATATTTGTCTTGTGGAGCATGGTTCATTTCCATGGGTGGTATGGCTGTGGCTTTACTGATGCAGAAGGCAGATTTGCCAGCTTTGTGAGTTCTTCTGTTTAAATCCTGAACTGGCAAAGCTTGAAGCAGGTATGCCTTAAAAGCCTGCCCTCTCCTGGAGATGACCTCTGGCAAAGTGCAGGAAAGGTGTTTAGTCCTTCTGAGACAACTCGTGAAGGAGGTGAGCGGGCTACCCAGGGAAAGAGTGGCAGCATTAAACCGGACAAGGTTCGTTTGGACAACGCTTGCAGACCCATGGGGGATTTTGGGGTTGTCCTGTGCAAAGTCAGGAGTTGGACTCGATGATTCCTGTGTGTCCCTTAGAGCTCAGGATATTCTGATTCTCAGCGGCAGCCTCTGTTACTGAGATATTTGTATCCTGAGGGTTGGCATCTCCAGCTCATTCCATGTTGGCGTTGAGAATGGATACCTGCTGTTCCCTTCCCAGCTGTCCTTGGAGCTGAGCTGGCAGGGTCTGAGTTAGCTCATGGCTTCCCTGAGCCGTCTCATCTACCTTGTTTAATCAGGAGTATTGCTGTCTTCCACCCAAGCCCTCTGTCAGGGCAGAGGTGGGCTCCACATGCGCTCCCTCGTGGCTAGTTGGACAGTACGTGCATTTTGCTGTGATGACTGGACATAATAATCAGTGCCTCCAAGAAGAGGTGCTCTTTATATTGTCTTACAGAGCTTACTCTATAGAATAAGAGCTTACTCTAATTGTGTCATCCCTCTTTTTCCTTTCTCACTGTGCTTGGCTGGTGGGAACTAGCTTTGTTTGTGCCTCAAACTCCCCCCTAGCTTGGCCCTTGCTCTCCCCTCACTCCTACCCAAGGGTTCTGGCCTGCTCCCTGCAGAGAAATGAGTGACAGCTCAGCTTCCTCACCCAGGATCCTTAGATGTTTTTGACTGTTTAATTGTATTCTCTGTTCAACCCCAGCTGCCCTCGGACAGCTGCCAGCTGTCCGAACTATCACAGGTCTAGCAGAGGATTCATGACACTGCTCCCAGCATTTGCTTCCCCAAACGGCTTTGTGCTACGGGAAAACAGCATCCAGAGAATATGTATCTCTTCCCTGGGGGAAGGCAGCGATGTCTCCGTGAGGTGCCTGTGTCACAGGTATGGTTTTGTGGTTTGGGCTTTTTTGAGGAAGAACACAACGCTCTCATTCATCTCCCTCAGGCTAATGCTGACGTCACATAGACTACAGTGTGACTGGGTGTCATCATGAAGCATTTATACAAAAAGAATCATTAGTTCCCAGTGTTCTCCACAACATTAAATAAGTATCACCAAACCACAACGTTGTACTGGTTATAACAGAAGGGATTTTCCTTCTGCTTTCCATCCACAGCTCTTGAAACCTTTTTCTGTCCCTGTTAAAGAACTATTGCTCTGCATTACGTAGGAACCCGAGAGAGACTCACGCAAATTGTTTGAAGACTCATGGCAATTTGTTAACTGAAATGGAGTTAAAGGACATCTTAATCCCTTGTCTGTTTTTCTGATCTTTTTAGCCCTTGACCATAAGCATATAAATGTCTCTTTTTATCAGTGGGGAAACACTGGGGAACACTGAGTCTGGAGGTCAATGTAGCTCTATTATTAGATTTTCTTTGATAAAAAATATTGTATCAACTTGGTGAGATGTTTTCAATAATGGAACTTCACTGCAGTTCTCCTGTAATTAAATAT
Source organism: Cephalopterus ornatus (assembly GCA_013396775.1). Classification (NCBI taxonomy): domain Eukaryota; kingdom Metazoa; phylum Chordata; class Aves; order Passeriformes; family Cotingidae; genus Cephalopterus; species Cephalopterus ornatus. Next base: position 49,017 of record VZRE01007784.1, read on the forward strand.
CAATTCCCTATTTCTTTCTATAAAAGCCTAATGCCTTCCCTTATTATGTCCCACCTGTTGTTAAGCTCTGATACGTTGTCTGTTCTGTCAGCATCAGCTTAAAATGTTCCCAGCCCTCTGCTTTCTCCTGCCCTGGCCTCACAGCACATTGCCTCCTGAATTTCTGCCACTGCAGTTGTTGGCTGTGCTGTAAATCCGATCAGGGAGCCGAGCTGGTTCTAACAAGTGCGTCATTGTTTGGGGTTTTTGTTGTTTTTTTTTTCCCCTGAAGTGGTGTGCTTCACAGTGCTGCTGCAGGAAAAAAATTGTGCTGGCACAACTAAGAGAACAATGTGAACAGGGCTAGGTGGGGAGGCAGAGGTTCTGCTGCCAGACTGTTCATCTCTGAAAACACGACTGAATTGCTCAGCAGAGCTGCCTGCTGCTGCTTCTAGGCATGATTTTGTTGGAAGCCCCATCAAAGTGGTTCCCACCCCATACCCACCCCCAGCAGGCATTGTTAAGCTTAAGGGACTGTCAGTGTTATCCTTCTAGCAGATCTACAGTCTCTGACCTGAAAAATCAAGTGAAAAGTCTGTTCTGGAAGGAAGTGCCATCCACGGCACCTGCAGAGAAAGACAGAGATCATAGGAACGATTTCCCACTTACGCCAATGTTGTTAACACTCTGGGACATGGTATTCCAGCCTCTCTTTGGTTTAGAGATCTCATGGTCAGGTCAGGTGTCCTGTTGTCCCTGTACAACACGAGCTGACTCCTGTATGGGAAGGGTTTTGCATTGTGGCTGTGGCTTTGAGCAGAAACGAGGTGGCTGATTCTTTGTGTTTTAAACCTCCATGATGTGGAGCTGGTTGGAGCTGACGGTGGCAAAGAGAGGTGAAATCCAGTGCCTGAACATCTTTGCCAATGTATTTTTTTTTGCCTATCATGGACCTGTTTTCTGCTGCCTTGTGCCACTGCTTGTACCCATGCAAGAATAAGAAAATTCTATTAAATTGGAATAGCAGCAGTTTCTTCACGAGATAACAGGTGTCACAAAAGGCAGACAGTGGAGGTTTAGGCTCAGCAAGTCCATCCTTGAACTTTTGGCCTAATCTGCTGCTTGCTTAATTTCTTTCAGAAAGAAGCAAGAACTTCCTGAGAGAGGCAGAGTGGTTTTCTCCATCTTCGGGTGAGGTTTCCACCTCAGAGGCTTCAGCTCCGATGAGCTTTCCAGTGCCGCAGAGATCAAGGTGCCTGAAGGTAAGTGTGGCTGAATCCTGCACCCTCAGGATCTGAAGAACCTGGCAGGGTTTTTCCACATCAATGTGGGTGACAGAGCTTTACTGTTCAGGGCATTCCAGAGGTCATGCTGATGATGAGAGGCACTTGCTGTGCCCAGTTTTACTGAGTATTAGGCACCTAAAGGCAGGAAGGCAGTCCAGTTTGGAGCAGTGGCCTAGCACTTGGGCCAGAGTTAAAACTTAGCTCTGAGAACAGCGTTGCTATGCCAGGACAGAGGTAACATGTGTGTGCCTGTCTGCTCTTTCATCCTCCCTCCCCGTGTAGTGTCAGGGTAATGAAAAGCTGCATGTGAGGGCCAATTATGATACTTATCACTTCCTCTGACAGTGCCAAGATACTGTTTTTTAATGTGGCTCCGTTTTTGTTTTGGTGCTGACACACAGCCAGTGAGAAGGTGAAAATTGCTCACTTAAAGAAGGTTCCTTTCTCAGCCTCTTTATCCTTTTGGATTTATGCCTTGCTTTTAGGATATAAAACAACCTTGTGTTTGCATTAACACTTAGCATTAAAAGAAATCAGGAACAAAGGGCTAATGTTCCTTTAAAAGAAAAAAATTCATGCCCTACTTCAGTAAGATGCTTAAGATTCTTGTGAATGGAGGCTGTAAGGCATGTTAAACTGCCCTGTGTTCTGTTTTTCCAATTTACTAATCCTGCTGATTCAGACTTTACTAGCAAACCTGCCACAATTAACTGCTTTATAGATGCAGTCGAAACATGTCAGGCTGCTGTTTGGGCAATGTCTAATGAGCCTGCAATTCCCATCAAGGGGTTAAGTTTTTTCTGTAACATTTATTCCAAGGCACATCAGTAGAGCCTTACTGATCAAATGCTCAAGCAAACCCCCTCATTTAGTAATAAGCAGCTAGTTACCTGCAGTTATTAGGAGTAAATACTTAGATCCTAGAAGCATCAGAAACCCCGGCCAATATTACAGTAGAGGCACTCAGTAGCTGTGCTGGCAGCTTGCTACGACACTTGGAACCATGATTCACTTACATGGGCACCTATTTTTATTTGAACTTAATGCAGCTTGCATGGATGCTTTTTGGTATTTCTGTTTCAGTAGGAGATAAATGAGGATGTTTTTTAAATAGAGTTTGACACAGATTGCAGACCACGCTGAACCAGCAGTGCTGGAGGGGCTAGACAGAGGCTGCTGTTTGTTCTTAGGTTTGGCATATGGGGTAAGATGTCTGGAGAAGGCTAATTCTTTGGTCTTTTGGTGTAGATTGCACACATATCTCCATGCTGTGTTTTGAGCTGGAGGAGAGCAGTGCTGGAGAAGTGGCTAGAAATAGCTGGAATGGATGATCTCAGCAGTGACCTGACAGCCTGCCTGAACTAGAGCTAGCTGCGTGACCTTTAATATTAACTAAAAGATGCACTCTTTACTGTCAGGAACAACTAAAAGATGGAAATGATATTGTCTTCTTCTTGACTTGTTTGTTATCCGGATTTCCCAGAGCTGGAAGCTGTGAGGTGTGGGGCTGACCCAAGGGAGGCAGCTCAAGGAAGGGAAACAGCCCTTTTGATGAGTCATTCACAGACCTGCCCTGTCCCACACTCTACCTGAGACCTTAACTGCTGGCTGCCAGCTCATGCCCCCTTGCTTAGATCTACACCTTACACCCCTACAGCACCGTGCTGTGTGTTCTGTTCTTCCACCCCAGGCAACAGACACTGGTGCAGGGCCTGATTTGTGATGTGTCAATCAGCTTTTGCAGTTGCCATCTGGCTTGCACAGGGAGGGATGCTGTGGTACTTGGCTGCAACGGGGGTCAGAGAATTCCTAGCTGTAGTCCTTTGTTTCAGCCCTCTCCTGTCTTCTGAGCTCTCACTTGGTGGATCAGAAGAAAGTGGGAGAATTTAGTGTGTTGCCTCAACTAATGCCTTCAAATAGTTTGCTCTTTGTTTGTTTTTTTTTTTTCCCCCCAGATATACTGTATGTTTTGGGTAATGGTGGATATTGTTTAAACTATTAGCTAGCTAAAGCTTTGGGATGTGTAGCTGGGCTTAGACTGTGCCTTTTAGGGAGGCTATGCACAGCAAGAACAGAATAGATATAGACTCACCATGGATTTACCCTGTCTGACAAGACCCAATATGGAGCAGCTGACTTGACAAGTGCTGGTAAATCGGTTCCTCTTGTGTGGCACAAAAAAGGCTGAGAAATTTTGTTATTTGAACAGAAAGTTCCATGATTACCATAAAGGGGAGGATGCTGGTTTGTTTTATGAGAATTGAGTGCCATAGTGACAAAAAAAAGGGCCTTGTGAAATTTCCTCATGTGGTTTGAATTTTTTAATTCCATTTTGCTCTGAGATAACCTAATTTTAGAATTGCTGTCTGGTGAAGGAGAAGGGAAGAGATGAATGAATGACACTGAGTTCAGAAAGCCTTAAGGCTGTGAGGAAAGAAGACAACAGACTGTTTGATGCTGAAGGCTTTGTAGTTTAGCAGGTGGGATAGTGCAAGAGATAGCTTTGTGGCATTCCCTTTGCTCCCTGCTTCTTAGTCAATACAGAGGACTTTGGGATGTGGCACAGAGTCAGGGATGCTGTGAGGGGAGTCCAGCAGAGCTCAGTTAGGACTGGTTTTAAAAGCAGGCAGAGTCCAGTGACGCTGAGAGTAGCAGCAGGACTCATCAAGCGGAGGCTTGAGCACAGATCAAGACAGGACACAGTGGCAGAGGCTGTTCCTGTGAACTTCATCTCATTCAGTTGCATGAACTGTGAGTTTTGCTTTGAAGATCAGGCTGAGATCAGTTAGTTTTCCCTCTCCAGTGAACAGCTGCTTCCCAGAGTTCAACTCTGGGTGTAAAAGCCTGCTCAAGTGCCTTAGATCTCACTGAAAGTGAGCTGAAAAGCGACTTGGAGCATCGATGAAATAGACTGAGCAGGATGTGAGTGACCAATTCCCTGTCACTCAGTGTGGGCCACTAGATTAGACTCTGTTAAATAAAGGGAGCTCTTTTCCCAGTGCTTCTCTAAGGCCGTTGTGAAAACAGGTTCCCTTTCTGCTAGACAGCCACAAATAGTATGGTACACAGTTCCTTCCACCAAAAACATAGCCTTCCACCTACAAATACTGAGATCCTTTTTAAAAAGTAGTCAAACTTTCTCATCCTGGCCCCGAGATTATCAGAAGGGACACTGAAGCAATGATCATGTCAGTATCTTGATTTGCTGGTGTCATTAGAAGGCGTAGCCAGGATTAGCACAAAGGAAACGTGTGCTAATTTTGCAGTTATCCCCAGTGAAACTCTTCTCAGTCAGACTCAAATGAGTGTCTAAATCTGGCTGAAAGGCATGTTTCAGAACCCACGAACCTTGTCTTGTTCCAAGCAGAACATGTAATTTAGCATCAAAAGTTTCAGGAGTTCTGACATAACAGCAAATTTTAAAGAAAACACTGAACAGGGCTGACTGCTCACCCCTCTTCCTAGGGCTCCCAAGAAAGACTAGTGTGAAAGGAAACACTCTAATGCTTGTGAGAGTCATCCTGTGGCAGCTGATGTGTACTTCTGAAGGAGAGAGAGGATTAAAACAGGGGAGGGGAGAAGTTACCCTGCGGGAGATTGTCAACAGATGTTCCATTGTAGTTCAAAGAGCACTAGCAAAGGCTTCTGCTGCGGGGATATATTAATTCTGGGCAGTTCATCACAGGGAGACCTGTTTTATGACTGGGAGGATACCATAAAGTATCTTTCTTAGTTACCATAAGGGAACTTACTTAGCTCTTTATTTGAACTGTGGGTGGGGAGTCTGGTCTACCTGTAAACAGAGAGAGGGCTGAACAGTAGGAACAAACACGTACTTATTTTCTTCCAGCTGTGACCACTGTCAATCTGATCAAGATCAAGCTGGTTTTGTGGTTCAGGGGGTAATTTGGACGATGGGTCATTCAATAGAAAAAATATTACAGAGGAACTGAGGCTAACCATGGTTAAATGGCTGGGGCACATGAGGCAGACCTGTGTTGAGCATGTTTTTCAAGTATATTTATTAGACAGGAAGTGGGAACAAGCACAAGGAAAATTGTGCAGGCTGCCAAGCAGATGAACAAATTGATACCTTTGTCTTTAAAATGCACAAACCTATCAAATTTGACACTAACACCCTATCTATGCTTCTTTCCTGAAATAGTTAAAGATTTCTTATAAAAGTTTACTAATGTAGCAGAATCGGTTATGGTGGGGGATCTAATTCACAAGCACAATTAGAAAGTCCTCTTCTGAGTAGGTCTAAGTGCTCTATCTTCTGAGATTGTTTTGAAGTTGTGCTTTGGGTGAAGGTTCATTTTTTCTCAGATCTGTGAGGAAAAATATCCCCTGTAGCATTAAAGTGAGGAAGAGTGTTCTTCATTCAAGTGTGGTTGCATGGGGAAGTTTTAAGTCCTTTGTTATGTTAACACTTCTGGGGGATTAAACAACCTGAACCACAAACAATTTTGGGAGCCTAATACTGATGGAGACTTTTGTATTTGCAGTCATGGTCTTCCAGCTTTGCTGATTATGTATCAAGAGGACCACAGATTTGACTGTTTTATGGACAAAAAGTGCAAGATTTCTTTTTTTCCGTTGTGGGGGATGGAAGGGAATATTGGAAAGAAGATTCCTGTTTCCCTTCTGCTAGGTAGTGAAGCAGAGGTGGGAAGTAGATGGGAACTTCCCTGGCAGAAGCTCAGGAGGTTCACCTAGAAAAACTCTCCCCTTCCCCCGTGACAAATCCACATTTAGACTGCTTTGAATGTAGTAGTAGAAATTTAAGTATAAATAATGTGGGTTTGTGCAGCCTCCTGTTTCCTTCCTAGGTGTCTGGGAAATGACAGGAGGCATTTCTGTTCTCCCCTGGCATGAGAAGACCACCAGCTACTAAAAGCTTCCCAGGTTCTGCATCATTTCGTAGCCTTCATTACTGAAAATTTACTGCTCTTCCTCCCTGGCTTTTTTTCTGCACTCCTGCTCCCTGGATCAGTGGAATGCCTTTTTCATTCTGATTTAAGTGGTAACAAGCACAGGGGACTATCATCTGTGAGAAATCCTTATGAGGTTGTTGGTCTTGTGAGACCCACACACTGCCTTGTCCATTCCAGTGCTCCTCGTGGCAGCTCCTCTGTCTCTGAACAGTGTCTTTAGCCTTATTTACAGACTTGCAGAATGACATGATGGTTAAATACAGTGTCTAAAGCTAAAATACAGGCACTGAGCCACGAAGGACAAGTGAGTGGGCAGAGAACTGGCACGTAGCACAGGTAGCCCTGCCCTTGGCACAGCAGCTCTAGCACTGTCACTTTTCAGCTGATCCAATCCCTTTCCCTTCAAAACATTAGTCTGCATAGAGGAAGAGGGGAGGGCAGAGGTGGGTCTCAAACTCTGCTTTTCTTTCTCCTGGGTTTCTTTCCCTTATATTTAGCTTTAAACCTAAGTGATTTGATTGATTCTTGGTCCCTTGCTAATTAATAATAAAACTGTGCCTTAACCCAGGAGGCATGAAAACTAAACCTCATCAAAAGCGAGAGCTGCGTTCAAGGGGAAATGCAGAAACTGGCAACAGCTGATTTCTGGTTCTGTCAGTTTGCTTTGCTGCACTGGAAAGATGAAGCCCACACAAGTGGCCCATGGTCCCTCTCCAAACCTGGCCACCTCAGAGACTGCATCACCTGGCTGGGACGTCAGAAATCGGATGGGCAAAGGCAGAAAGCTTCATTTCCAAGGGTGGCTTCCTGCACAAGCCTGTCCTGCTGCTGTCTCTCCAGCTAACACAGACCTGCACTGTGCAACCTCTCCAACAAGGCAGCTCAGCAGTTTGTTCTGCAGAGAATGAATCAGCTCTGAGTGGGGTTGGTGGTAAAGAGGCAGAACATTAGAAATTCCAACATAAAGCACCAGAATAATGCTGACTTTAGACCTGAGAAGACTAGCTTAGCTGTGGCATGTTTGTTCTGTTACTTATTCTGTTTTGTGTGGTTTTGTGTTGGGTCAGGACTGAAATCTCTGCAGGGTTTAAAGTTCACCCGCATGTCTTCAGATTACTCAGCAAGCACTTTGCTAGGCTATGAAATCTTCGCTCTCCCTTTGCTCTAGATCTTCCAGAGATTTGCTTTTCTAGACTTGTTGTGGGAACTCTTTAAAAAAACAGCATAAGCCCAATGACCCAAGTAGTTTCACTCACCACATTTTCTTTTTGCAGTAGAGAATCTTGTAATACAGTCTATATATATGACATGAGCTGACTGATTTTGCCAAAGTATTCTGACAGCTAGGAAAGACTACTAGCTCAGGAGAGAATTCTACCAGGTCTGTAACAAAAGCTGTGCTTCTGAGTGCTACCCTCCCTGTGGGCCTGAGCTCCGAAGGGAAGAGTTCAAAACAGCTATAAAGCTAAACAAAAAGAAGTACATGCCTTTCAATTTGCTTTATCTGCTGTACTATAGAAAGAAGCATGACAGATGATGCTACTTAGGTTTGGATGAGGCTGGCTTTCAGGATATTTCTGTAAATAAGGTTTGGGGTTACAGTTGACAATGGACAAGAGTATCTTCAATCAGAGACAAAGGAAGGGAGTCTTGAGGTGTAGGTTGAATTATTTAGTCTAGTGCGGTTCTCTAGGACAGATTTCATCTGATTTAACTGTACAGAAATTAATCTCAGTCAATCCAGACAGGGAATGACCCTGACAAGGAACACAAGCAGGGGGTGGTGTCCTTCTGAACGCTCAGAGCTATAGTTCAAAGCTGTCTGGCATTTTCTAGTATCAGCTTTGTGAGTCTTCCTGCCCCAAATTGCTGCTGTTGAATCTATGACAGGATTCATTGTGATCTCTAAAAGCTTTCCAGTTAGATGTTTGCAATGAAAATATGAGGACTGAGACGGCTTTCGCATTTGTAACTTTATTGCAGAAAAAAAAAATCCACTATCAACATATTTTACAAAGAAAGTTGCACTTTGGTGTTGGGCGAGTTTTCTTCCTCATCCCTTTCCCCTGGACAGCAACGTGTGGGAAACCAGAACCACCAGCCCCTGCCCTTTCGACTGTGTGCAGAGACACTTTCCAGCTATGCCAGCCCGCACCAGTTCCAGCCAGGATGGAGTTCTATTTTCCACGACTAACTTGCCAACTTCGTGCCGAAAACCAGTAGCACCCTGCCCTCCGGCAGGGGAAACAAGTCTGTAGCTAGGGAGATGGCTCTGTGCAGACAATGCTGGATACAAAAGCTTTTGGAGTTGTGACAACTGCCCTTTAGTTCTCATGCCACAGTGGGAGAGAACCAACCCTTCCCTATGTCACTGGGCATCCTTACAATACACAGAGGCCAAAGCCAACAGCTGAACCCAAACTGCACTGCAGCCATTTGTCAGCCACTTCGGAAGTAGTAACACAGGGAGGAGGAACTGCTGCCTTGCCCAGTTCATCTATCTCACTCAGGCCAGTTCTGCTCCATCTTTGGGCTTTGCAGATAATTTGGGCCCTGCTGATGGGGAAATTCCCCTTTTCCTGCTACAACAAACAGTAACAGCACTGTGAAAAAAAAAAGGTACTTTTGCTAGTGAGGCCTGGTATCTGTCCTTTGTGGGGTCAGTGATGTTGCTACTGAAAGGAGAGGAGAAACTGAGGCTTCTAAGAGCAATACGGCAAATAATCTCTAGCCCTTGCTGTATCCTGAGGGAGCAACTGGCTTAGTCAAAAGTCAAACACTCTAGAGAAGGCATTTCTATTTGCCTGCAGACAAAAGTGAGCTAGGAAACAAGAGCAGGTGTAATTACATGAGGATTGTCATGTCACACACACTCTGGTCTTTCTAAGGTGAGGGCACCAAAAGATCCTCGGACTTACACTCAGAGGCTCTGGTCCGTGGGTTTCCTTGAGGGGCCTCAAGAGCCTTGGATGCAGTCTACAGCAGTGATATTTTAAGGCAAAAGTGCAGAATCTAATCAGCCTAACACCTAGAAAGGGAAGGGGAGGAAAGCACCTACATCCAGGATCTGTCCTCACGACAAGACTGGCTCAAAGACCAACATCAGAAGGTAAAGGAGCTTTGACCCTGCATAGCACAGGAGGGACAGGCAAGTACTAATTTTGTACAACAGCTTCCAGCAACTAGATGCTAGCAGGAAAATGGGAGGCACCTGAGGAAAGGCATGTGTCAGTCCAGGCAGGAATATGGACTAAAGCATTTACTGAGCCTGGGAAAGGCATTTACATGTATGCTGAAAGTATGGGGTGTAGGAGACACAACTTCCTAATTTTGGTGAGTCCAAATTAGTGTGTCTAATTGGTATTAGACTGAGTCCTATCGAGTTCTGTTAAGCTAAAATTATGTTAATTTTCCTCCCAGCAACTTCAAAGCAACATCGAGTAGCAAGGGCACTTCTCCAGTGGCCACAAAACTGTTTTCCCTGGTTAAAGAGAAAAGGTATGCATGCAGGAAGGAAGCAGAGCAATCTGTTATCCTCCTGGTAGGTGTTTCAGGATGGGCAGTGCCAATCCCAGGACTAAAGCTGAAACAGGAACAATAAAAGTGCAAGAAAAAAACCCAAACAAACAACCTTAAAAATACAGAACAAGAGGGAGCCCAAGAGAACTGATTTCCACATCCTTGGCTCGCTCAGAAAACAGCAGTCTCCTTTGTTAGCACTGTGCTGACACCACCAGTGTTAAGAGCCCTTGTATGGATCACTTGCCCACCTCCTTTGAAAGCAGCAGCCACCAAGATGGACAGAAGAGATCCATGAACGCGATGGCAAAGGTTGTCTTGGCTAACTGGTCACCACACTAAGAGGAGGAGGCAGCTCTTCAGGGCATTACTTTGAGAAGAGCCTGGAGGAAAGGGCCAGACTTGGGCTCTGATTCGCAGCATAGAAACTTCAACATTGAACTATTTAAAACGTCTAAAACGAAAAACCATCTGAAAAGGATCTTTCAGTTGTGTGCAAATCATAGCCCCTCATTCCTTGGCTGATCGTCTGGGACCAAGTCCTCAAGGCCTTTTCCTCAGGGAAGTTCAGCGGGCCAGGCAGAGGACAACCTGGTTGCCTAGTAGCTGTAGAGTGAGAGAGGGGTGTCCTCCATCATGTCATCCTAGAAGCAGAGAAGAGTGCTTTAATGAGATGTCTGCACGATGGCAATACGGTGCCAGCCTGGAAGAGTGCTGTGCAGGCAGCACAGCCTTCTCTCCACACTGTCACAGTGCGGCCATCTGCCCAGTGATCCACCTAAATGCTGTCCCTGTGCAGCTCCTGGATATTTGGACTGCCACTCTCCCTCCTGCTCCAGCACTTGGAGAGAAGAGCTGTGTGCAGGAACTGCCTGCCTGCTGCAGGGATGTGGAAAACCCTGGCTGTTGAAAACTCACTCAGCTTGAAACAGCATCAGCTTGCTTGCTAGCTCCTGTACTCCTCTGTCCCAGAAAGCACATTGAGTTAGTTGCAGCTTCCCCGGAGCTAATTCATCCTCTAAAACCCTCGTATTTTTTTTTATTCCCAAAGGGTCAAACGCAGACAGACAGACAGACAACCGCCTTGGAGCACAGCACAGAATCTGCTCTGTCACAGTCACAAAGCAAGTATGTCAGAAAACAGGAGAAGAGGCTAGAAGGTGTCATTTCAGGACAAGTTTGGATGGAGCTCTCCTTCCTCTCTCTATTTAACCTCTTAGCATTCCCCTGCAGAGTGAGGGGAAGGCAGAGAGCTTCTTTAGTGCCCAACCTTGAGACTTGCTGTCTTGATTCAAACCCTGGATGGAAGGAGAGGGACCTAAGAGGGAACAGGAGTGTGTGATCAGCATTGCTGCTGCTGCAAATACCCAAAGCTTTGCTAATGTAGTAGCAGGGGAACTGCAAAGCAGTCAGGAGCAAGCCAGACCATGTCAGGCTGGGCTGAAGGCATGACTCACCATGGGCAGGTCCTGCAGGCGCCGGAATTCCATGCGGCTGTTGTGCTGGCGGTATCTCAAGAAGCCCACGAGGCCGAGGATGCCCACCATGACAATGAAGACGGAGATGACGGTGATTACCAAGGGATCAGCCCTTGTTGTATCAGCCAAATTGGGTTGCTCTGCAAGGATACCAAGGGAATGAGGCCAAAGGAGAGCCTTCAACAGCTGGAGCAGCAAAGCTTTGTCTTTTCTGGTTCTGCTCAGTACAACCATGAGGCAATCTGAGGTAGCCCCAGCCCTTTGCTATGTTTTGTGAGAGCAGGGACAAAAGCAGAACATTTACCTGAATTTTCATCATCACCAACATTCAACACGGAAGCTTTCTCATGCCTGGGCTCTGATGATGGTGCCAGCGTAGATGTGATGGTGGGCGTGGCAGCTGTGCTGGCAGACGTGGAGCTGGTCATGAGGGGTCTCACCATCACAGTCCTGGAGGCGGTGGCAGAGGACGTGCTCCGTACGGTGGAGATGGGAGCAGAAAAGGTTCTGGGCTCCACAGTGCTCTCTTCTGTGGCACCCACAGGGCTCGTTCCTGGCCTGGTTTCAGACCTTGCTGCTGTGGGCCCCACTGTCTGCTCATCAAAAGGCCCCAGCTGAGAGCTGTTAGTTGTTGCTGCAAAACAGGAACAAGGAGTTAATTTAAAGGATAAGTGCAAGCACACTGTTTTGTGGAACTGGGCAAGATGGAAGCAAGGCTGTAAGAAAGATTGCTGCGACTACATGAATAGCAGCTTATTGTCAGTCTCTTGGAAAACAAGCGGGACCGACAGCACAGGCACAGCTGAGCCACGCTGTCAGTCAGAGCGCTTAGAAAGTCCTCTTGGTTTTCCTATGTGCCAATCTGCAATGACAGCCAACCTCAGCTGGGCCCACAAGGCTTGTCCTTGGGGACAAAGGACAAGCTCAAACAGCTCTGCACACAGCTGGGGGTTACCCCAGAGCAAGACACTGGGAAAGGTCTCTCATCTCACCTTATGGGGAGCACCAAGGGGGCTGCCCAGGGACTGGGGCTGTGTTGTTGTGTCACAGACCCTGAGACACAAGCCAGGGCAAACAGATGCAATTGTGTATGAACACCATACAAATCAGTGGCCAATCAGTATCTGCCTTGCATTAGGGGATTGTGACAGCCTGGCAGGCCCCAAGGGGGGCATGACTGGGATCGCAGACCCTATAGCCAGTCCCCACACTGCCCAGAGGGATCCAGGGTAGGGGTTCCCACAGTTGCCCAGGGATGGATGGGCTGATGTTTGTGCCTGCCCGTCTCCATGCTTTGTGCTAAGGGAGGGTGTGCTGCCCCATTCTTTAGGCACCAGGGAAGGCTCCTGTCGAGCTCCCAGCCCTGGTGCTGGAAGAGCCCAGCTGGGCAGCACTGCTGAAGCATGTTGTTTCAGATGAGATGTATAAAGGATGTCCCTGCACAAAATCAATGTCCTCATCACAAAGCAGTCAGCATAATTAATAACATAATTAATGGGGTTTGCAAAGGGGATGCTAAACTAACACCTCTGCAAGTAAGTCCCACTGAACTGGCAACACTTAATGGCTCATCCACTTCTCCTTCTCTCCCGTTTCCAGGAGAGTGCTCAGATATTTCCAGGTTGTGCATCCTTGAGGCAGGACTTTCTGCACAGGCAGTAAAGGCAAAACCTCACCCGGCACAGTGTTCAGAGGAACCGAGGGGGTTGCACTGGTGGCCTCATCCATTTCTTCAGTTGTGCTGAAAGGCTCTGTGGCTTCATGGCTGGGATGGTTTTCTTCCAGAGTGCTGGCAGTTGGGGTAGGGGAGGGGATTTCAGTGCTGATGTTGACTGATAAGCTCATGTTGTGGTGCTCAGGATGTGTAAATGTGATGTCCCCGGGGCTGGCAGTGGTGGAAGCCTGCAGTCTCTCTGCCTTAGAGCCTGCCATGGGGGTGGTAGGGATGAAGGCATTCTCCACCTCTGTAGTGTGGGCCCCAGTGGCATTGAGTGTTGCAGCAGTCAAGTTTGTCTCCAGGCTTGTCTGAGGAATGGCAGTAGATGCTGGACCAAAGTCAGAGGCTTCCCTTGGTTGATGCGAGGTTAGCACCGTGCTAGGAAAAGGTGATGGTGTCTCCAAGGTCTCTCCTGTCTCCTGTCCCTGTCCTGTGGAACAGAGTTAAGAGAAGTTTGTCAGAGATCCCACACTGAGAGGAGAAACAAGGCAGAAGAACAGAATTTGAACCTCTTTGTCCCCTTAACTCCAAATCCAGCACAGGTTCACACTCGGGAAAGGGATTCAATAGCTCCTCTGTCCTCCTGGCCTTTCTGAGGCCTGAGACCCGCTCTAGGGGACCTTCCTTTACCCTCCTCCCCCCCAAGCCCTATGTTCTTGTTCTGTGGTGTCAACATCACCAATCCCTCTACCCTAGAGCCACTGTGAAACATTTTCAATGATTTGGGTTTGTCAGAAGTATCACTTGAGACTTGATTCTGTAGGAAATTTTGTTAAGTGTTCCTTGGCTCATTGAGAAAGAGTCAAAAGTGGTGCTGAAAAAATACACATAAGGAAAATGTGGAAGTAGACCTCTAGCTCCGCCAGCCTGCTGAAGTGGAGGAAAGTGATACTTAAAAAGTCTGTGGCTGGCAAGGGTAAAGCATATATTGTGAGTCATTTTAGTAGTAGTGTGGAATTGCTGCTGGAGGGAGAGGTGAAATGGGCAGCAAGAGTACTACAGCTAACAGGGCTGGTAGTGTGCTCTGGGAGCTGCCTTCATGCCAGAGCTCCTCCTCCTTCACCAACATGAAGTGCAACTATTGTCAAATATGGGGAGCTACTCAGCCTCCCACTACAGCAGAAAGGGCCAGCAAGCAAGGATCCCCCCAGATCCACAGCTGTTAGACAGTGTGACAGCATATGGGAGGAGGAAAACCACAAGGCTCTTACACTGCCCGTTCATTAACACGGATCCTGTGAGGGGTTTTTAGGGTGTAAACAGGAAGAAAACAGAAATGCAGCCACATCAGGATGGACTCTCCAGACAACTTAAAAACCACACAGCCGATATTTTGATGATTTCTGTTCAAGTTTCTACCCAAGTCATAGAGGCCTGATGAGCCAACTATAGAAAAAAATAAAGGCACTGAAGCAAATCCATCACCATGCCTCTCCTCTCCAGGGTGAAGAAGCATCCAAAGCAGATGCCATCACCAAGAAACATTCATCCAACAGCAAAGCAGTCCACTTTTATACTGCTTTGGGGAAATCTCAGCAATTTTTAAAAGCTCTTCGGAACAGACACAGTTATCAGAGCTCTTCTCCAGCTACAGCACTTAACAGGCCCTAAAAAAAGACACAATACGTCTCTCTCTTGAGACCTTTGCAGTATCCTGACCAGCTGGAGAATTCCAAACCTCAGAGCAGCCTGACGGAGCTGTGCTTCCCCAGCCCAGGGCCTCAGTCCCAGGAGGGCTCCCGCAGGGATGCACAACCCTGTTCAGCACTTTTGGAGAACAAGCTCTCACGGGGAACCCCAGCTGGGGCAACTTAAACACGAAGACCAAAGGCGTAAGTGATGCTCCCTTTGGCCTCGCCTGGATCCAGCTGTCCGTGGCCAGAACGTGCCTCCAAATAAGGCGAGCTGCTCTCTGCAACAACTCAGGCATAGGATATGCTTACACCAGTAACACCTGGAAGGAAAAGAGCTGAGCGCTGTGTTTCCTGGGATCAGGAACCAAAACACACAGCATTTCGTGCGACAATTTCCAGCCCTAAACCCAGCGCTGCTATTCAGCACGCTGCCTGTTGGGTGAGATCCCACCAGTTTCCAGAGCGTGCGCTGGGCAATGCTGACGGATCCCGGCTGGGCACTGGCGGATGCTTGCTCAGTAAACACCCAGCTGCCGCTCCCACGCAGCAAGAGACACACACAGAGCCGTGCTGTCACCGTGGGGTAAACAGGAAAGGTGGTGGCCAGGTGCCCAGCCAGTGGCAGGGCTGGCTTTCAATAGCTGGCCTGTGCCCGGGACAGCCTCTCACGAGGTGGCAAGCCATGACTGAGGTCACGAAGGGGAAAGATTTGTGGAGAGCTGTCTTGCAAAAAGGCCTAAGCAATTCTGAAACCATCATGCCAGTTTCTGACTAGAAAAGGAAAGCCAGAGGGAAGGTGGACAAGTCTGGACTCCACACACCAGGGCACCTCCCCGCAGCATCAGGAACTGGCAGCCCTGCCAGGAGATGCTGTGGGACAGGAGTGTTTGTGGGGACAAGCAGCTCCCACCACCCTGCTGCACACATAGCTCCTCGCTGTCTGCAAGAGTAGTATTTCCCTAAGCTCTTCTCTCCAAGTAGCCACAGGCCTCCTTCCTACAGAACTGTCTGGTGTCCAGCATTGCCAAGGAAGTGGTCCCCGGGCAGGTGGGCCACTCTGGCCCAGGCCTGGTGTAACACAGCGCTGCGGTGTGTAAAACCTGGTTTGTGAAGAATTGCAGGAGAGATGTTAAAATTGGCAGGTGAGGAGCAAGGGAGCCGCTGAGAGGCCTTTGAGCGAGGCAGGTGTCGATGGCACCTGGATTAGCAGGTCATCCAGCCCAGCACATCACAGCACCCCCAGCTCCAGAAACAAAGGAGGGCCTGATAAAAGCGAGAGCCTAATCCAGACTAACACAAAGACTCAAGCCATTAAGAGATGATGGTGGAAAGAAAGAGAAGGCAAGAGCCAAGGAAACAAAAGACTGTGAGTAAATCCTGATGACCCGGGGACAGACAGACAAAAGATGCCCATCACCTGTCTGTCAGCTCCTAAGGAATAAGGGCACATCCAAAGCCACCAAGCACAGCACCTGGGGAAACCTTCCATAGGAGCAACTTGGTGCTCGTGAGCTGTGGGTGTTGAGAAAGCAAGCACAAATGACTTTTGTTTCAGTTTTGTTTTAAAGTAAAAACACTCCCCATAGGCCCTTGCATGAAGATTTGCTACGGTCGTTGCTGCAATGCCACAACTTTGTTTACCACAGTTTTATCACCCAAAAAGGCAACCCATTCCCACCTAGCTCCAGCGCAGACCCTGTGGTACAGTGGGAAAAGCAGGGTGCTGCTGCGACTGGCTGTGCTGGGGGAGACCCAGCAAACCCTGCACCAGCCGTGATCCTCCAGGGTCCAACCCCTGGGGTCTGCTCGGGGTCTTTGGTGCCCTGCAGGTCAGAAAATCCCCAGCTCCAGCGTTGTTGCTGCTGATCCAGTCACTGGGCAATGTTGGGTTTAGGTGTTTACTGGTTACCTAGAGAGACGCAGGTCAGAGCTCGTTCCTCTGGCGTCTTCCTGGAGGAGCTCTGCTTCCTGCACCACGTGCCAGGAAAGCCGTGGCTGTACTGCCTAAGGCATCACCCTCGTCAGCTCCTGGAGACAAAAGGGAACCATGTCCTTCTTGTTTCAGATGGAAAGGGAAGGAGTTAGTGTGGATGCTTCACTTTCTCAAGTGATTCTCCAAGGCCTGACAGTGCAGCCACCCAGGACAGCTGGTCAAAGTGCACTCATCGTTGCATCCATAACAAAGCAGCTATGACTGTATCCAGCAAGAGCTCTGGACATATAACAGCATCTCTGTTTCCCTGACAAGGAACCAAGGGTGGGCCTGCTTTGGTTACACTGCAGGGCCCGCTGAAGCAGAGCTGGCTGCTGGTCCCCTGGCTACAGCCCCACTCCTGCCCCATGGCTGTACTAACCTCCAGGCTCAGCCTGTGCGTGGTGAGAACCAGAGATCCCAGACCACATTACGGCAGGGCTGGTGGATTTGGAGCGGCAGCTCCCATCAGACCGTGCTGACTGCAGTGACCTCTGTCTGGGAAACAAGAGGGGCAAAGGAAGAGAGCGGCCCCAGGGGAGGAGGGATGCAGCCAGCCAAGAAGCCCCTGCCTTGGACAAGGGTGGGAAACGCTCCCAGCTCCTTGAGGGAAGGGAGGGCTCTGAACATCAGCCCACGGCTTCGGCCCCTCTCCAGCGCTGCCTGACGCCACTGAGGGCTCTCCATGCCATCAACTCGAGCTCCCACCAACTCCACAGCAGACATGGTAAAAATATGCCGTAACGGAGATGAGTGAAGGAAGCCAGCTCTGCAGGAGACACAGCCATTCCTGCCCTTGTGCTCCCTGCCAGTGTTTCAGGGCTGGGGTCAAGTGAGGGGACAAGGAAGGTTTGCACAACCAGCACAGAGCATTGCTGCTGTGTCAGGGCAACTACACAGAGCAGGGACGCGCCCTCCATCCTCTGCCACAGCAGCCATCCCACTATTTGTTTCTAAGAATAAAACAGTGACACAGAGCAGGACCTCAGCTGGACCAGCCCACTGATGAGCTCCAGCCACAACCCTCCTGCCACAGTCTCAGAAGCATCCTCTGCACCCTCCTTAATGTTTCAGCCAGAAACAGCAGCCTGAGCTCCCCGAAGGTCAACACAAATCCAAGTCCTATCCATAGACTTTACCCCTGTTTTGAAAATCCCTCTTAGGATGAGATGGAGGAGAGCCACATAAGGTAAAGAAGCCCATCTCAGGCTGGCTGACAGGGCTCAGGGGGAGCAGGGCAGCAGGGTGCAGGTGCAGCTGCTGCTGGAAAAGGTGCACAGAGACCCAGGTGAGAGCTGAGCAGAAAGATGAGAAAGGATTCACCCAGGATTTCAGAAGAAGTGCCCGTGGGAGCAGGACTCCCTGATGTGGATGTATCCTCCTGTGCAGGCTGTCACTGTCTGAGGGTAGCACCTCGCTTAAATCAGCTTCCTACAGAGTGCATGTCAAACCAGTGCTCTGATTCATTGAAAAGGCACCCAAACCCTTCTACAGTCCTATTTTGGTGCATGAAATGAATTCAATTTCCATTTAAGTTTAACAGGTCCAGTTGCAAACAAACCAGTAAAATGGAAAAATACATTGTTTAAAAAGTAACAGTGTAAACTGTAACCTATATGTATTAATGCAATTATATCCTATTGGTGAGCAAAGTACTCAATTAAGTGTGGAAATTATCTTTGGTTGCCAGTTATTACCTTTTTATGGTTACCAACTAATGGTAATTAAACAACCTCTTCAAGGAAAAAGAGCTAGAGTATAAATGCAAATAAAACCATATAGTGGGATTTATAACCAAGGCTCTTCATTTCATTTAAAAGCAAAACTGGAATAGCTGCTGATTAGATACTAGCCAAGCCTGATCTTTTCTTCTGAAAAAAACCCACAACCAAACAACAAGCAGCAGAAGAGATTTCTAGAGCCCTTCAGGAAGGTGCCAGATGCACCCAGGGATGCTGTAGAGCAAACACCCTCATTGCCACATAGCGAGGCTCAGAGAAACGGATCCAGTACGAAGGGCAACTGCTTTGTAAACAGCTCCAGCTCGATACCTCGCCTCGATGGAGGCAGGATACCAGTGGGCTGCATTTGCCACAGCCTCCAGCGCTCTCCCAGCCAGGGCTGATACTTGGAGTGTCCCCATTCCCATCCCAGCAGAGAGAGGCTGGACAGGCTCCGTCAGCGGCGAGGAGTCTGGGCGTGGGACATAGGCTCAGACCTGACCTTGCAGCCTGCCCACAGTGAAGCTCTTCATAGCAGCAAGTTAATTAACTGGACCCCACTTAGCTTCTGCGAGCTGTTGTGCAGGCAGGAAACTGGGGGGGATGGGGGACCGGGCTGAACCAGGAGTGATGAGCACCCAGTGTGGCCCTGGAAAGCTGCCAGGCCAGGCACGCTGCAAAGCAAGGGCTGAGGTAAGAGACGGGAATAGAAACCAGGTCTCCTGACCGAGAAGCTCCTTCCAGCCCCATAGGCAGGTGGCCACGAGCAGAGCACGAGACGGGGACAGATTAGATATGGGGTGCTGAGCGAGCGTGGTGCTGCAGGGCGACAGCCCAGCACCCAACCAGCCCAGGCAGGCAGGAGGAAGCTTCCCCAGGGCTTCTGCGGATGCGGGGCTGCAGGCTCCCTGGGAACCAAAAGGGGAGGCAGTGCTACCACCTCGACTGATGGCACTGTGTTTGGGACAGGCACAACCAGCCAACAGCGGCATGGCAGAGCAGGGCAGAGCAAGAGTTGCGGGAACAGGGATGAGCAGCCCTGGAAACAGCACCATAAATGCCAAGCACACGTATTTCAGTACTTGGAAAACCCATGAAACAGCACAGACACCTCCAGAGCATGCAGCAGTGCTGGAGACTGAGCCAGAGAGGGGTGCAGTGCCAGCTTGATCGCCTGCCTGCAGGACACAGCACCCCACGGTGGCACGGTCTGCCTGGCCCTGCCACATGAGACCCCCCTCACCCAGCCAAGGTGGGGAGAGATCCAAGAAACTTCTTTTCCATGGATTTTCTCCATCACTGATCCCCCATTTAAAGGTGAGGGGGCTTATCCCAAATTCCTGGGGCAGAGAAGAGGGAGAACAAGCTGCTTTACCACCACTGTCACACCAGCCAGTTATTTTCCACTAACCACATGCAGCTATGGAGCATCCTGCTCGGCAGGAGGATGCCCAGGAGGCTCCCACACTGTTTACTTTTCTTCTTCAGCAGAGGACCGAGCCATGATAAAGACCACTTTGCCCACAGGATGCTTGGGACATGCACAGCACCCACGGCCTGGGAAGCCTGCCCTTCTCCGGGGCTGCATAACCCCAATAATACAGCAACAGCAGGGAGCTCTGGCATCAGCCAGCCCTAGCCCTGCTTATCTCAGGAGTCACAGCTGCACTGAAGGAAGCATTCACATCGTTAGAGAAAATTAATTAGCCAGTTGCCTTAATAGCAGCCCCATGTCAGCAGGGAGCCTGGTCTTCAGTGCAGCATGGAGTGAGCCGGGGGAAGTCTGGACATCAGGAAACCTGCCCAGCCCTGAGCAGGCCCCAGGTCCTTCCAGCTGTGTGACTGCTGGTTCCACGGGCTGTGAGGCTTGGAGGAGGCATCCTGCCCTAAGCAGAAGCAGTTTTGGTCATGTGGGCACGTGCCCTGGCCCTGCCCTGGGCAGCCCTACAGGGTTCAGGATGTGACGCCAGATCCCAGCATTGCTGAGCCTTATGAGAGCTGCCCCACAGAGCATAGTGGGGATGATGGCAGACCTACGGAAACCCCCGCAGCAAGAACTGTGTCTGCCCACCCAGAGGGTTTTTGTGGGAAGGAAGGAGCAGCAGGGCTCTCTGTGCTTCGCATAGTCCCTGCTCCCCTTTGCCTGGGTCTGGCCAGGGGCAGCAGGGTCAGGGTTTACCCCACACAGCTGGAGGTGCTGCCTAAAGAGAGAATCAACCTACAGCTCAACTCTGGGTGCTCAATTCTGGGGCCATCCTGCCAGGGCGAGGAGAATCCATCCACTCCTCTTCACCCTGAGCAACAAGGGGAAAAAAATCATGGCAAATGGGCTGTGGGACCCCGCAGCAGACACACTGCCAGCCTGTGTGCGCGGCCCCGGCACCGACAGACGGGGCTTTATGTGCTCACACTGCTCCCAGCCCCACGCCATCCTCTCTGCTTTTGAGGCAGCTCAGGAAAGGAAAGGCAGCAAAATGCCCAGACCAAAATTACTCGGGGTTTTTATTTGTAAGGCTAATGGTGCTGGAGGAAGTGGATTTCCGCAGGCAGTGAAGAAAGGCTGCATTGAGAGGATGGGGTGGGCAGAGCACAGGGTATGCAGCAGCCTGAGCTCCTCTGCGGCCCTGCAACAAACCTAGACTGGGAGTCAGAGCAGGACACTGGGTGCAAGGGGGATCTGCCCTGGGAGCAGTACAGAGGGCAGCTCATGGAGCTCGGGCAAGCCCAGTTTTGGATGGATTTGTCTACGGACTGATTACTTTGGGGCCAATCTTTGGGTGAACCATTCCTTTCCTCCATTGTTGTCCTGCTGGGATTCTCTGGTGTTTCATTAAGGGTTGTGCTTGTGGCATGCTTTTTTATTGGTGTCATGTCTTCCCTGTTATCTGTTTTCACAAAACATTTGCTCTCTCAACCCTGGTTGGGATTAGCTAGCTGATCCAAAAAGCTATGAGTACAACGGTCAGGTCATCTGCATTAGGTGCCATTTCCAGAGGCTGTGAAGGTACTCTGGGACTGGGACACTAAGAAGCAAAGATCCCAAGAAAAAAACAGCAAAACCTTAGTTTCCGGTACATTCCAGCGTTTTGAGTTTTGGACTTTGCAGCAAGAGGGCTCCTAGGAGCCAGCTGGGGTGAGGGGCTCCCTGGGGTTTCCCAGTGTGCTAGAGTGTGAGACACAGAGCCAACACAGTCAGCAGCCCAGAGCTCCTCCTCCTCTCAGCGATTGAAATCCTGAGTCCTTCCTCTGCCAGTGGCTGGTCACCCCCTCACATCCCATCACAGCACAGCCACCCTTGCATGGCGAGTGCAACCTTACCCAGGGCTTTGCCCACATAAAGGGAGCTGGTTTGGGACCGTTCCCTGTGTTCAGCCTCAAACCCAGCCAAACCACATCCGGCACCCAAAACCTCAGCCTCAACACTACTCCTGCTGCTGGGGCTCAGCCCCACAGGCATCTATGCTAAGGTTTGACCGGTCCTAATTAGCTATTAAAAACTGAGTTTCTATGTGTCATCCCTCGGTCTCCATTGCTGAAGTCACGCTGCTGTGATCTGACCAGGGTCTGGCCAAGGGTTTTTTCCTCAACCACGAAGAAGAGGAAACAGGTTTTGCTTCCTGCGCCTCAGGCAAGCCCCTAAATGCTGCTGAGCCTTTGTCAGTGCCAGGGTCACGGGCAAGGTGACAGTCCCCCGACTCGGGGCACACACACTTCAGCCACGCGGCAGAGCTCGGCGGTGTCGGAGAACAGGGCTGTCAGCGCCACGCTGCAAACTGCGCCTGCCCACGTGGGGACGTGTTGATCGTGGAGCCGAACAGAAATACGGCCCGGCAGAGTCTGCCTGGGGCCAGGGTCCGGTTCCTGCTCCGTCCCGGACACCAGCATCGCCTCCTCTTCCCGCAGGCACAGAGCGCTCGTCCCGTCGTGCTGCAGGAGGCGGCAGAGCTCGGGCTTTGTCCGGAGTCCCCTCGGGGGGAAGCTCAGCAGCGGCTCGGAGGCACCCGAGAGGTGCAGCGCGGGAGGCAGGAGGCTCGCAAGGCTGGATGCAGGAGGGCGAGCGCCTCCAGGATTCTTCCTCCCCTGCCCGCGCATCCCCTCGGGATTCTCCCGGGCGCCGGGCGGGAGGTGAGCCCGGGCAACTCCGCCGGCGAGAGCACCGCTGCCGGCAGCTGCCTTGTAGGGGCAAGGCCGGCACCGGTGGCCGCACTGCTGCCCGGAACGCGGGGCTCGCCCGGGACCCCCCCGAGCATCCCCGAGCCACCTCACCTGCGCGCCCGCCGGGGCGACGGGGCCGGGGGCATCTCGCACGAGTTCGGGGGGGCGGGGGAGGGCCGGGGTGCTGCTCCCCGGAGGTTCCCGTCCCCGGAAAGTATTCCCCAGACCCTTCTC